>JAUTWP010164630.1:0-10861 GCA_033042655.1 Cyathermia naticoides
TCCCTTGCTGCTTATCGAAAAAGAGTAGCCGCATTAGTGTGGCGGCAGCGGGTTTCCTTCTAAAAATGTGTCAAAATTTACTTTAATACTGTGAAATTGATGAATGTTTTTAAATTGAGCCGTCATAAAGTGAAAAATTATAAAATATGTGTTTATATTTAAAATTGTATTTATTTGCTGTCCAGGAAAATCAAGGTGTGGGATCTTCAGCAAGCCCTGGACCCCCGTGCTCCTGCTGGTACTCTCTGTCTCCGCACACTTGTTGTGAGTAGCCAATACTTCATTTATAACTCATTACTTTGCTACCTTTATAATTTAACAGAGGCTGTGCCAAATGTTGGCTATGTAATACAGCCTGAGATATTCATTTGATGTAGCTTGACACAAAATAATTTCTTATATTTGAACTTTAATATCACTCAGAGAGTAGCCTACTGTTATCCGATGATACTGACTGCTGATTCCTGTCTTTACAGTGAACACAGACATTTTTATATTGTAGGGTTTTTTCTTCACTATTTTAAAATTATAAGTTAAAATGTTATTTTAAAAATTGTTTTACTTTACTGGTAATATATGGCATGTTAGAAATCTTGAAAATCAGAATATTCAAGATATTTTTGGTGAGGAATTTGGGCTAGTGGCTTAGACTGTCGGGGTAGATGATTTCACAAAACCTTTTTTTTTTAATTTGTCACACTGTATTGTAAACCAAAATAAAGCTTGTCTAAATGAAGGATCAATCTTTTTTGAAATGAAAGATTCTATGCATGATATAATTTTTAGAGTAGATCTCTAATAGCATGATAATATGTAAAATAAAGATACTTGTATTGTGTAGCAAATAAATTATTTGATTTCTAATAACACAATTGTGTAAAATAAACCTGGTTGTATTGTGTAGGAAATTATTTGATTTCTAATAACACAATTGTCTAAAATATACCTGGTTGTATTGTGTAGCAAATAAATTATTTGATTTCTAATAACACAATTGTGTAAAATAAACATAGTCGAACTTTGTCTAACAGGCACCTCTATACAACAGCCACCTGCTTATAATGGTCCACCCCCCAAAAAAAAACCCAACCCATTTCTTTATTTATTTAACCTTTGTATAAAGACCACCTGTCCATAACAGCCACATTTTGCTGGCCCTAGAATGGTTGTTATATACAAGTTCGACTGTAGTTATATTTTGTAGCAAATATTTCTAATAAAATGACAGTGTAAAATTAAACCTGGTTGTATTGTGTAGGAATTAAATTATTTGATTTCTAATAGCACCATAGTGTAAAATATACCTGGTCGTATTGTGTAGCAAATAAATTAATTTGGATGTTTTTTCTAATCTATCTTGTTCACATTGCAGGAACATTCTGGTCGTGTATTCCGTCTCCAGTTTGATGAATTCCAAATTGTTAGCAGCTCGCATGATGATACAATTCTCATCTGGGACTTTCTCAATGTTCCTGTGCCTGAAGGATCAAACAGATCACCTTCTAGGACTTACACATACGTGTCAAAATGATAAACTTGATAATTATCAGGCTAAAAGCTGCCAAGTTCTGTCAACATTTCATTGCCTTTGGGGAGTATTTGTTTACTTTTAAATGGCGTGTGAATGTCTCATTGGTGCACAGGCTGGCACCGTTTATGCTTTTGACTTGCTGATCTGGCTAGAGAAGGATGCTGGGTGATGGGCAGCTGCCTGTGGTTATCTGATGGTTGTTAAGCCAGAATCAAATGTGGACCACGACTCGGGTGATATCCTTCCATTTGGACTGTCTTTCATTGTTGGATCAGAGCTCACCATATCAGTAGTCACGTTAATCAATTATTAAATATTTTTTCATATATTGAAAACAAAATTTTGTTACTGGCTAACAATATTTTGCTTTGTTAACAACGTTCATGCCAGGAATAAATACTTTGAAATAGAAAGATGGCTACTTAAAAATTGTTTTGATTGGTGAGCACTGTTAGGTATCTTGGATGCTGTTGCTGTTCGTTGCTTGCTACATTTAGAATGAATATCACAATTGGCTTTGGTGCTTACATTGTGTACTGACTCAAATTGTCTTGGTTTTCTCCAACTCCACTTTGTAATTAAGCATGCTATTTTATAACATGTTTTTCCATAAAGGAGAACGATTTGCATTGAGGTTATTCATAATTTACATGTCTAAATATGTAAAATAACATCCAATATTAACTTATTTATTGGCAACTGCTTATTTTTGTTGCTAGCATTTTTGTACAGGATTTGTAATGAAACTTGCAAGTGCTATAAAAACAAATGAATATTTTTTGTTGCCTGAGTGTACCTGTTAACTTGAGAAAAAAAACTAAGTTTGCAAATCCCACCACAATCAGCTTTAAAGTGTAAATATCTGCCAGCTTAATTACCCACGTGGTTATGGTCTTTTCAGTGATGTCAGGCTATGCACTTTCTTATGGTGTAGTCTTCTCAGCCAAGTGATTTTTTTATTCGTTTCAATTTATGTATTTTTTCTAATCTCCACTTGACTGAATGATTTCTGATGAGGTTCAACTGGTCGGGTTCTCACTGCAAGTTTCTCCTTAAATCTAAACTTATTTAGCATCTTTATTTACATAAATACCAATAGCAATAAAAGCTTTAGATCCCTTTAATTTGGGTATGGTTTCTGTTGGTTTCTTATTGCAGCCAAGTAACATATAAATGATTTAATATGGAAAATGTCTAGCTGGACTAAATAAAATGTTGATATGCAAATGGATGTTCTGAGAAAATTTAATTAAAAAAATAAAATAATTTGGCACATTTTTATGGTATTATTTATTTTGGACCCATCATTTATTTTCACAATCTACAGGAAATCTAAATTCCAGTTGTTATTTTTTTTAATCTTAAAATGTTATGGGAATATTGTTTGTAATGTAATTTGTTTTTGAAAATAATCAATATTTATCAACATGACTGCATAAAAATAAAAATCACCTATAATGTGACAAACGTTTCTTGTTGATACAGAAGAAAACTAATGAGTAAAATACTCTAAATCTTTCTAGTACGTATGTGTGGAAATAGATTAAACTAAAAGTAAAATAACTTATAAATCAAACAAATGTCTGCTGTAAATATTACCATGGCATAGTATTTCACCATGGAGACTTGGATAACTTTCTGTAAAAATAAGTTTGTTTCTTAAAGAATAAAGACATTATCACAGTTTAGAGTGTAAATCTAGCAATAATTAACCAGTTTTGTTAATTTGAGGCCTGTATAGCATAACAGCCATAAATCAATTAAATACAGTATTGATAACAACTGAAGATATCATTTCCATGCAGCTGGGAAAATGTAGTACATGTATAAGACAAATTTATGTATGTTCAGATAATGTTGCTAGATTTCTAGTTTATAACTGCCATTCAGGTTTAGACATCGTAACTGTTTACTAAACCACATATTGTTAGTTCATACTCATTACCTATTATTTATGCTTTATAATTTAGACTAGTTTGGTTGATATAATTAATAAGGCTATTCCAGAAATAGGGGTGGGAGGCTATGTTAAATTTTAAATGATAGTTAATTAACACTAATGTTTGTATGGTGGGTGTCCTTAAAAATATCTACCATGTAATTTCTGGAAAGCCCTTAATTGTTTTTTTTTAGCAAGGCCACCCGATTTCAGGACATTCCAAATGTAATAATTGAGGCCTTAAGATAAATGAATATTCACTATATGCTTTAAAAAACTACATGTTCTTGCCAAACAATCTTGATGTGGCTGTCTTGAATATTCATGTACTTCATATTAAATGCTTGAAGTTTTGAGAATGAAGTCCTATGCATGTTACTTATGTTGTCCCCTGCCTTTTATAAAGAAAATCCACTGGGAATATTAAATTGCAATCTCCTTTCCGTCCTATATATATTAAATCTATCTTTGGTTTCAGCATGTAAGTTTGCTACTTTCTAGTTTGGGAGTGAGGTCATCATTAGTCTAAATAATTTTGATTAAGTCTGGTATGGAATGTCTGTTTTCTATGGTTTATTATCTTTTACTAATGAAAAATACAAGCAAATATAGTGTTAATAAATTTGTGCATCTTTTCTATCAAATAATATCGTCCATTACTAAAATCCAATACTCAAATCGACGCCATGATTTCCCCGACTTGACTGTCCAAAGGTTATAAGTTGTGCTATTTTTAACTGCTGTGGCAGAGTTCTAGCCAGTTTATTCAATAGAAAGACATTCACGTGATCTCAATCTAGTGGTGGTGAGCATTCTCGACAGCCATAGCTGTTGCATCAAAAATATGGAGCGCATTGCGCTTCAAACAAATGTACAAGATATATTCTAAATGGTTAAATATTTTAAAAAACCAGACATTGCCACTTTAATTCTCTAACAAATTATTTTAATTTTTAACTAAATTAATACGTTTTGTTAGTAGTAAAGTGTATCTTGACATTGGGGTTAATACAGATGGCTCTACTCTCAATAGTTTTGTCTCTTTGACATTTTAAATTCTCTTTATTTCCTTTCCACAATTACTTGTGATAATTAACAATATATGTTTTTGGTATGCAAGTGTATTTTACTATGTTGTAGTCGGGGACTGTTGGGTGTGTCATGTCTAAATATTTTTAGTAAAGCTATTAACATTTTAACTATTCTATGTTGTATTTTGGAAAGTAGATGTTTTAACATCACATTTTAAGCTACCATTTGTTCTACATTACATGGTAATGAACTCTAAATAAATATTTTAGAAATTTTGGAATATAAGTACATTAATGGGTATCTATGGATTGAGTTACAGGTTGGGTCTTTTTAAGTTGTACCAGAGCTTCTTTTTTTTAACTCTAAATCTTTTGATTCATATACAGGACTTCAATTTTCTAATGGAAGCATATCTTACCATTGATAGTTTTGGCGGGGGACCTCAATTCATAGAATTTGCTGGTTCACATTGCATACTAGTATACATTAGATTAATCATATTTCATACTGCAACATTTCATTCACCCAATTTATACCCACATGTTCATTCTCATTGTACACACCATTCATTTTCACTTCATACCCATGTTGCACAATGTGCTCTAAGTTTTACTTTTTCTATTGCAAACTTTGAGAACCAGACCTAATGAACCTGCCACAATAACTGCAGTATCTCTGTTCTGAAACAACTTTTGTACATGTCATTATTCTCTGACGTATTGTTAACTTTATACTATAAACTACATTATTTGTGATTACTTTCCATGTCATGTAGATATCATTTGCAGTATTAAAAATATATATGTTAAACATCTGTCGTTTGCCTATTCTTTAAAGTTGTTACCTGGTAGACAAGAAAATACAGGAATCATCTCGTCAAGATTTTTTATCAAAATAATGGTCAACACCTGTTTAGAAGGGAATGATCTACAGTTGCCTGTATGGCAGTGAAGGGTGCCATAACTACATTAAACAGTTGCAAATGAGTTATTAAGGGGAGTGGGATGTAGCTCGGTCGGTACTAGGGTGTCTGCCTTTAAAGCGGTCAGTTGTCTGATCAATCCTCCGTGGACCCAGCTGCAGGTTGGGTTATATTCTGTTCCAATCAGTGGTCCACAACTGGTTCATCAAAGGCCGTGTTATGTGCTGTCCTGCCTGTGGGAAAGTGCATATAAAAAAAAGATCCTTGCTGCTTTATTAAAAAGAGTAGCATATGTGGTGGCAGCAGGTTTCCTATAAAAATGTCAAAATGACCATATGAATGATGTCCAATAGCTGATAAGATAAAAATCAATGTGCTCCAGTCGTGTCTTTAAACAAAATAAATTTTAAGTTACGTTATAAAGGTTTTATAAAATAAAAGTGATGGATATATTCAGTAACATGGGTTTATCTATTTTTTATTGAATAAATAAATGCTCTTTTGTGATTGAAAGAATTTCTATTCATGAATATGTGACCCACTCTGGCTAAAAGAGATGCATGTCCAATTTGTCACAATAACATAAATAAGTACCGCGAGTGAACATTTTTGATTTTGTCATAAAAACCTTTGTCTAATTTCATGTCCCTAAAGTTCTGTCGACATCCTAGCTGAAGCAGTTAATGTCCTACCTGTAATTCTTTTTACTTTAATTAAAATGTTTTTTTCTCAATACATATTTTCCGAACCACCCACCTTTGAATTATTATAACAGCTATTTTTCAAGGTATTCTGTTTTATATATAATTTTTAAAGGGAATTAAATGCAGAATTCAAATACATGTTAAAATCATTTAAGTGGTGTGCACCCAGCAAAATTATAATTAAAAAATGGAGTGGAATCTAGTTCAATCAATAGTGCTTACCTAAAATTGGTGCATTGAAGAATCAAACCTTAGTTAAACCAATCTATGGAATTGTTTTCCATACCAACTAAATAAAGGCTGTGGTATGGATTATCCTATCTGAGATGATGCACATTAAAGATCCCTTGCTACTATGAGATTCTGAATCAAGATGGTTTGTAAGATGAATTTCCTAGAATACTCTGAATAGCTACATGAATTTCAACACCCAGTAAATATACAGTAGACCTTGCATATAACGTACTAATTGGGACTGGCTATTTTTGTTCGTTATACATGTATGTGGTTATACACATATACCGTACTTTGTCTGTTATACGTCAGCTATACAAGAGTGTATCCATATACCATACTTGTCTGCTTTACACATTTCACATGTAGGCCTATATGATCATTGTATGCAAATTTTTCATAAATAAAAACAACACGGATATAATTGTTTCAAAAGTCTTTATTATTTCCATTATGAACAGAATGAATCTGAATCCCGACCGATAAGCTTCAAACTGGCTCGGAGTTAGGCCCGAGAAATCACAACTAGAGGCCTTATCTCGTCAATAATCACATAAAAATTGTATGAAAATGAACATTGGTAGTCCTAGCAGTGTCAACACGTGATATTCGTGAAAGTAGTAAGATCCACTTTGAATCTAAAGTTGAATTACATGTAGATTGTGTAAAAAAAACCGGTCTTTTAACGAAATTCAGATGAGGAAAATTAAATAAATAATCAGGTACCCCTGGTACTGGTTCTCGTCCTGTGTAGGGCATGCAGAAGATTATTTTTGGCATTGAGATCTGGAGCAATAATTTCCCATACAAGCCAGCTAAGTATAAAAAATTATTAAATTATAATACTGTACATTTACTGGTATCATTTTGAAATCTTAAAAACCATACAGAATCAACAACTTCCCTGATGAGATGAACGTTTTTCAAAATAACTGGCACCACCATTATTTTTATTTTGTTTATCTGGCTGAAGATGGTTCAACTAATTTAAATGACATAATAGAGTAGAATTACATTTAGTAAGGTTCTATAATGTGGTCACTTGTGTCAAAGATCGTTCAGAGAAAAATCTGTGTTTATGAAGTCTAGGTTTATCATCTTTTTTTGAGAAGAAATGAGAGATTGATGCACTTCCTGTTGTATCTTTACTGTCTTCATCATCATCATCCCTAGAAAAGTAAATAAATTTGTTACCACCTGAAATTTTATACTAGAAGTCTGTTCTATAATAAATGTGTCTAGAAAAATAGTACAAATAAATTTTAGAGATGTCTTCTCCATAAATGTTGAGTATCTTAATAGACTTTTAGTTTTCCGTGTTTAACTTCAAACGCGAGATATTTGTGTGCATTATGTCACACAAATTTGTTGGTAACGTGATATTAGAGAGGCGTAGCTATGTTGAAGTAAATGTAAAATGTCAAAGAAGGTTGTTTCGATGTAAAAGATAAAATGTCGAACATGTGCGCCTATTTATCATAGAATACGGTTCTATATTACCATCCATAATTAACAGATGTTTGTTCTCAATTTAATACAACAAACAACTATGTCTGTGATCAATTTTTTGCTGAAACGTGTAGATAACTTGACGTATAAATGTGTCTGCTTCGGCACTAATGCAAGTGTCGGATATCTGAGTATTCTATAGTTTTACCAACACACTTGTTGGCTAATAAATTATAAATAGTGTTAATGTCTGTATATGTCAAGATATACTAACCAGCGTATAGGCACAGCTGACTTATCCAGTATAACTGCAGCAGTAGACCAGCTAAACCGCACAAACTGAGGATAACCAAACACTTTGTCCATACTGTTCTGCAGAAATCCTTTTGTTTTGGGATCTAAAAAACAAATACCAGAAAATCTTCAATTTTAATACTTGATTTGCTATTAAAATACATTACAAAAAGTAAAGTTTTACTATAGCACATTGATTTTTATCTTATCATTGGCTATTGGACATCATACTTTAGGTCATTCCGACATATTTTTAGAGGAAACCCGCTGTTACTACATAGGCTACTCTTTTCGATAAGCAGCAAGGGATCTTTTTATTTATATGCATGTTCCCAGACAGGACAGCACATACCACAGCCTTCAATGAACCAGTTGTGGACCACTGGTTGGAAGAACAGAACACCCAAACTGCAGCTAGGTCAACTGAGATGTATTTATCGGATGATCAACCGCTTCACAGGACACACTATCGATTTATCTCAAAGTATCAAATTATGTTTTTTATTTGCATATTTTTAGATTGAAAAACTAATACATGTAACACAAACAATCGATCCTTTGAAGAATCTCAAATAGTGTAAATTGATAAAAATCTAAATGTTTTTCATCATTTATTTGTATACAACTTAATGGACACATGATGTTCATAAAGCAAACCAGGAACATCTATTGTATTTGTAGTTAAAAAAAATATTCCAGCTTTAAATAATTACATACACATATTTCCATGCTAATTTGTTATTTTCAAATTATGCAAATTTATCATAAAACATCCATCATCACCTGAATTGTTTATTAAACAAACATTAAATACATCTTTGATAAAACAATCTAGAAATGTCTACACTCGTACCTCCGGGATATCCAGAGCCGTAGTCAAGTGATTCTGTGTCAATGCCCTCGGTGAACTGCCAGCATTTGATTGCCTTGTCTCGTGTTATCTGTAACAAAAACAACTTGATACTGTAAACCATCTATTGTAGTGATATTATATAAATAAAATAAGGCAACTGCCACCATCAGTTAAAAATAAATATGTTTAAATTAATAATTATTATTTATTGTACTTATAAGGCAACTGCCACCATCAGTTAAAAATAAATATGTTTAAATTAATAATTATTATTTATTGTACTTATTAATTTTTTTTACAAAAGTGAGCCTTCATACGTGAAAACCTATTACATTTGTACTACACAATGACGTGAAAACCTACTACATTTGTACTACACAATGACGTAATTTTTTTTATTAATTGACAGGGCTTGAATTTAAGAATTTATATCCCACAGCAATTTTCTAAACATTTTGCTGCGGATACAGACTCGCCAATGGCAATTTTGATTCAATTATGGCAATTTGTTAAAAAACTTAATTTTTGCAGTAAATAAACATAACAGAAGAGCTATTTTGCCAGTGGCCATAAAATGCCACCCGTGAAACACCTTACCTATGGGAATTTATACAAAACCAATGCCATCATTAAATTTGAGCTCTGATTGACGTCAAATGTAAACACGTCATTGATGCTGTATTTTTTTTACCAAGTTTTAGGTCCCCCCATGTGATGACTCATAATATACATACACACGCCAGGGATTAATCTAGCTTTTTTCACAAAACTTGGAAAAATTATCACTAAAAGTTTAAAATTGGGAAATTATATTTTAATATATTACCTTTGCACAAATACTAGCACCACTGACAATTGGGTACGTAGCATCGGCCTTTTTAGCAACTGTTATAGCCAGATTAGGAAAGATCCCTTTCAACTTAGCTTGATAGGTTTCTGGTGGTCCAACAGTATCTACATATACCTGAAAATAATGGAAAAAAAAATTGATACCTCCACTCCAGCAACGAAAGAGAAATAGTAATTCTGTTTTAGCCAATTATAAGGTTTGTTTTGAATATTTCTTTAAAAATATTTTTAAAATGGTAGAAATAATCAAAATTCGATAACCAAACACAAATTTTTGTAGCAAGTTTTTAGCCATTTTTCTAGATGTTTTTGTCACACGTTTTAATGAAATTTTCATTGAGTAGGTCTATTTAGATGTTTGATAATTTATTTACTCACACACAATTCACACTTTGACAAGTAGAATTTGCAATTTTCATTTAGAATACACCCACATTTTAAAATAAAATAGACCTACATAATTTTTATGTTTTGAGTTTGGTTATTGATTGCATGAGCTATACATATTCTATTCAGATTGTATAATGTAACACAGTGGACTCTCTAAACTGGAATCCCATAAAAACTGGACAAACAATTCAGTCTCAATGTGTCCATTTATTGTAAATTTAACCTCTGAAAACTGGATATTTTACTTGGTACCTGGGTGCCCGGTTTAGAGGGTTTTTACTGTAAATATAATCTATTAAATAAAAGACAAATCAAATTTACTTCTGTAACATTAACTCCATTATCAAGAGCACGTTGAACAAGTCCAATAGCAGAATCGTGAGACATCAAATTGAGGTTGTATTTTTTTCTTTGTAGCATCTTGTTTGAAATAACCGTTGGAGAAATTATTTCAACAATCCAGCCAACCCTGTCATTTGCTTTACAGATTTTCTCAAACATGGAGTCACGCTGTTCTTCAGACAGGGTTTTAGAGTCTGCAGTGAACATGGTGTATAACATTAGACATACAGTAATGAATTTGAATATTGCTTTACAGATTTTCTCAAACATGGAGTCACGCTGTTCTTCAGACAGGGTTTTAGAGTCTGCAGTGAACATGGTG
>JAUTWP010164641.1:0-10857 GCA_033042655.1 Cyathermia naticoides
ATTTTTCAATTACTCTAGATTTAGATGTGTTAGCATTATATATTGATGGCAACTGCAACCTGTTAGGTCATTAGTTGAATTGGGCCACTAGGAAGACGAGACACGTTCAACCATTTTGAAATTCAAAATGGCCGCCAAGTCCATAAACTGATTCGACCACAGGGGTTCGGTGATAACATAAATATATTATTATATCTAATTAGATCTAAATAAAAATAACTTACTTTGCATTTTTAAAATAAACCAAGTTAATAATAATAATAATAATAATAATAACATATAATAATAATAATAATAATAATAATAATAATGGATTCGACAAGCAATATGCACTTGATATTGATGGCTAAACTTCTAATGGATATGAAACAAAGATACTCCTTAATAGCATAAAGAACATGTTTATAACATTACAAATTTAAGACAATGTTCCTTTATCCATGACTTATTTTAGTATTCATTAAGTAGATACTTTGTTGTAATGTGTGTTTACTTGTTGGTCCCTGTCAATGGCTGATCCTTAAGAAGAACATGTCTCAGGCAGGAGCATTTTGTAAGTATTTTTACCATTTCAATATCAATACATTAATTGAAAAGTAATAAGTAGTTGTCTAGTAACTCTGTGAATCTGTTAGTCACTATTAAAACAACATCAATCATACAATATTCACAGAAAACTTGCCCAACAAAATATTGAAGGATTTAAAGGGAGATTACTCCCATTGCACTGTGTTCAAGGGAGATTACTCCCATTGCACTGTGTTCAAGGGAACAGTCATTTTCTCCTCACGCTAATGTAATATTAGCTAGTGGCAAATATATGGCAATTTTTGACCTGTCTTATAACCAACCAACGTTAGATCTATATGCATTTGTAAATCAGACCATATATGCCATTTCTAATTCAAATCATGTATGCTGTTTTGTTTTTCTTTACAGAAGATGTGCTTCCTGGCCCCTAATAGCGTACAGTCATCGCTGGATGTACGACAATGTCAAAAGCGTTCCAACTCATAGAATGTATTCTTGTATTCCTCGGTACAGACATAACTTCCTATGTGACTCCACGACCAAGTCTCAGAAGAAATAATGGCAACAAAAGACATTGGTGAACACTGTGTTTTTAATTGCGGTCGAGAAGAAGATTTAATTAATGTAGGTCCAGCTCGTGTAGAATCCATAATAACTGCTAGTAAGCTACGTGGAGATGATCTTCATAAACATTTACATGAACAATTGACAGCAAATGCAAGCTTAATAGTACCTTGTCATAGAGCATGTGTATCGACGTATACATCAACGACACATATTGAACGATTAATAAAGAAGAAATCGAAAGAAGCAACATTGGGTGAACCAGCACAGAAACGTACACGTCGCTCAGAAGATAAATCCTTCTCTTTTATCACAGACTGCTTCTTTTGCGGTGAATGCTGTGCAGAACGTGACCCCAAGCACGCAAATAGATGGAGGCGGTATTCCGTTGTGAGGACTGCAGATCGTCCAAGCCACAAAACATTTAAGGACGTCATTCTTGCTGTATGTGATATCAGAAATGATGAATGGTCGAACCAAGTACGCATCAGAATTTCCGGGACAATCTCTGATCTTCACGCAGCAGATGCTCGATATCACCATGATTGCAAAACCCTATTTATGCATTCAAAGTACATTGATCTTCTAACAAAGAAACATCCTGATAGTGACGTAGAGGCTGCCTTTAAAGAAGTCACTGAGAGTATGAAAAATGATGAACACCGCATATGGAACAGTGTAGAACTGATAGATATGTATCAGGAATATGGTGGTAGTAGTCTGTGTCGTAAAACACTCATTAGTTCACTCTGTGACCATTTTGGTGATGCACTAATTGTGTTGTCATCACCAGGTGTAGCTAGTTTGCTTGTTTTCAGGAAAACATGTGCCATAAACATTGTGAACATAAATGATGATGGCAACTTCCTTAAGAAAATTGCTTCTGACATTGTAATAGAAACTGCGAAGCCAGACAAATCTGTGTACGATGTAAGACTCAACAAAGACAATATTAACAATGGTGTTAGTTCAACTCTCCTCCAACTTCTTAAAGAACTAAACATTCCAGACTTGTCATCGGCTTTAGTGGCGTCTGTAATAACAAGCCACATTAGGAAGTCACCAACACTACTTCAACTTGCCATTACAAACTTATTGCAACGCAAGAAGTTGATCACTGAGCTGCATCGGTTTGGCATCACTACTACATATGATGAGTTCCAGCAGTTTACTGCTTCTGCTGCTGCAGATACCATTAAGAATGGGAAACAACAATGCCTAGTGTCTGGTGGGAAACTTGTGCAAGCTGTTGGTGACAATTTTGATGCTAATATCGCGTCTCCTAATGGTATCAAACAAACACACAGCATGGCATTGATTATGACTCAGGAATATGAATCCACTGGTGAATATACAAATGGGAACAAACTGATAAAAAGGATGCGTAAAGTAGACTTGAAGGACATGCAAAGCCAAGAGGTGGAAGTATGTCATCATAAAGGACCTAAGAATCCACCAATGCCAGTTGATGAAGCTAAACAAGCAGTGACGTCTCTTAAAGTGTTAGCACATCAGGCTGTGTCCTTGCAAAGAGCTCAGCAGACTGACTTCATGTTTTTCAAATCAATAATCAATGTTGATAAAACTCCCGAATACAACGGCTTCAACGTGAAAGAGGTTCGACAAGCAGGATGGAACCTACAACCAGCAACGAGAGTGGCATACTTACCAATGCTGGACATGCACCCTGCCGATCCTGATACCGTTCTAACTTCCATGCATGAAGTCAAACGAATCACAGAGGAGGCTGGCCAGTCATACACAGTTTATACAAATGACCAACAGTTGTATAAAATCACTGTACAAATGACATGGTGGCATGCAAACGAATTTGAGCGGTTTATTCCACGTCTTGGAGGTATGCATATGTTGATGTCATTTGTTGGGTGTGTGGGGACTCTCATGGCAAACTCAGGACTACAAGAAGTGATGCAAGCAGCATTTGCTGGTGTTCCTAATATGCTACATGGTAAAAAGTTTCCCCATAACATACGTGCGTTACGGATGGTGGTGGAAGAAGTTCTACGTACTGTGCTCACGCATGAAAATGTACAGAGTTTTGAGTCTTTGATGCTGATCCTCGAGCAAAGAGCAACTCAAAGTCGTACTACTCGTCTCTGGCTTGATGCCTTGATCAAACCTGTATTGATCATGATGCTGTTTGTCAGGGCAGAACGGGAAGGTGAATGGCCCCTTCATTTACTGGCTACTGCCCGTATGCTACCATACTTCGGAGCTGCTGCACACTGGAACTATTTCCGCTATGGCACTGTCTACTCCATGAAGATGGCACAGATGCCCATGGATCTCCTGAAGCATTTTATGAACAAGGGACATGTGATGAGACACAAGCCAGGTCTGTGGAATGCCATTTGGAGTGACATGATGATCGAAACAACTATGATGAGATATGGTCATGGTCCAGCTGGAGTAATAGGTATCACACTTAACGAGAAAGCTTTGCAACGCTGGGCTCTCGGCCTCCACATCAGAAGTCAGCTGCAGAAGGATATGGCCGAATTGGACGAAAACTACAAGGATAACCAAGCAACGTCTCACAAAGAAGAGAGCGCATCTAGAATTAACTCAGATAGCGAGGACAGACAGAAGATTCGTGATATGCTCAGTACATGCATCTCACCACTAAATCCAGAGGAGCACCCACAGGACTTGGTGAATATTGTCACAGGAAAATTGTCAACTGATGCAGTTAATGTGGACAGAGCTCAGGAGATTGGCTGTATGCAATTAGAGACATTCAAATCCAGTTTACCCGATGGATTCTATGCACCACTAACGAAGAAAGTGGTAACAATGATGTCTGTAAAGAAATCTATCACAGTTGGAGAAGTTGAAGTAGTTGATACAGCACTGATCTATTCCCGTGTGATAGCCCTGCAACTCTCTCGAGAATCACTAACAATTGATGATGTGCTGAAATATGAATTGGCACCAATTCCGACTGCAATGTTTTTGGATACAGGTGACATACGTATTGCAAAGAACAAAGCTGTATTGAAGAACAAACTTAGCATTGAAGTATCTGCACGCTTGTATGCTGTACCAGAAACAGTAGTGATAGATGGTTCTGCTATATTGTGGATTGTTCATTGGCCTTCAAAGGGAACTGTTTCTGACATTGTGTCAAATGTGATTGAGTATGTGTTGCGAAAACTCATGTGGAGTCCAGTGTATTTGGTATTTGATCGATACTATGCATATAGTATCAAGTCTGCTACACGAGCAGAACGTGGCAAAGCAGCAGCTAGGGCCCATAAACTGACCAGGCAAACTCCACTACCATCCAAGTCTGTTGTACTTGCAAACATTGAAAACAAGATGCAACTCATTGATATCATATGTTCAGATGTCATTCAATGTGTCAAATCAAAGGACATGTCGAACATGCTTGTTGTAACTGGCAGCTCAGAGGTTCCAACACAAGTATTGCAGCACAATGAAACAGAGAGAATGGATCTGAAAACAACTCAGGAAGAAGCTGATGTCATCATGGTGCAACAACTAATCCATGCTGTTATGCAATGTGGGATTAAAAGTGCATGTGTGATATCTGATGACACCGATGTGTTTGTCCTTCTGGTCTATTTCTACTGGAAATTGGGCATGTCTGCTAAGATAACTATGGAAGCTACCAGTGGGGAAAGAAAACTAATAGACATTGGCAAGACAGTTGAGAAGCACGTTGATATCGTACCACATATACTAGCTGCACATGCAGTATCTGGGTGCGATACTGTTGCACAATGCCATGGTATTGGGAAAACAACAGTCCTCAAGAAGTTGAAATCTGGTGTAAGTCTGAACAAAGTGGGAAGCATACATGCAGATGTCACAGAGGCTGTACAAGAAGCTACCTTCCTCATTAGTAGCTGCTATGGACACCCAAGTCACAGTATGACAGAAGCCAGAACAGCAGCTTGGTATTCCAAAACAGCAACAGCTCGCAAATCAGCACCGCTGCTATCATCCCTTCCACCAACAAGCGAGGCATTTCATGAAAATGCCAAGCGCGCTCACTTCCAGGCAATGCAATGGTATGCTGCACCCCTTCCAAACCCACCATTACTCGATCCAACAGACTTTGGCTGGACACGTGATGTGAAGGCCAAAACATTGATTCCTGTTGGGATTCCCAGTAATGTTTCTGCTGCCCCACCAGAGATTCTGCAGATGATAAAGTGCTCTTGTCGCTCAGATAAGCCATGTGCTACAAACAGATGTAGCTGTTCAGCAGCAAAACTTGCATGCACCATGCTCTGCAACTGTAGAGGAAAGGCTGATGTATGCTGTAGTCAACATACGCAGGACATTCGCTCATTTTCTGATGTTGATGATGATGACGACGATGATAGTCATGGTGAAGAAGAAGAAGTTGCTCACACTTTGTAAAAGTTGCATAAATCATGTGTATAATGCATAGAATGTAATAGTGTTGCTGCTAAGTTCAAACAGTTGAACAGATCTGTTTTATGAAACTATTACATGGCGTTTGTAAAATGCATACCAATGAACTTAATGTCTTATAAATAGTATGTTGCATGTTGCACAATTGGTTTCCATGTCTTAACATATATATATATATATATATATGTATACAAACTGTTCCTCAATTGAGTTTTACCTGCAGACATGATGATTAATGGTAAATGTATAGCACTACTTAATAAATAATGTTCATGAGCAAAACTATTGTTAATTTTTTGCCAAGTGAGTAAATATATTGGAAATAAATTAGATTTGACTCCCAAAATTCATGGTACAGAAGTACTTTACTGTTAAATTAACATGAACCAATGTCTTATTCAGTGAAAAACAAGCTAATTAAAAAAAAAATGGTTCAATTCCATTGACTGAGCTTCAAGTTACAAATTATGGATAAATCCAATATGGCCGCCACTTTGAGGTCAAATAGGTCAAATTGCCCAAAGGTTACAAGGTGGCATCAACTGGATTTGGAATCAGCACCCCAAATATAGTTAATAAATGCAATAAAACGCTTTGCACACCACAATTCCACGTATCATGAAATTCTTCCAGACTATATATTAAACAATCCTTCCACATGAACGCCATTTTGAGATTTCTCTTTGTTTTGGCATATCTGTCGTACTACAAACGTATATACTCAAGAAAAATTGCTTAGCAAATAATAAACGCTTGTAATCAAATGAAAACTTCTTAACCCACCTATCCCCCTTCCGCCTCTGGGTAGGGCTTCTGGGGACCTCAGAAGCCGTGCCCATGAGAGGCGTGCTTGAACACTTGTGATGTAAGCACGTTAATTACTGTGCCAATGCCAATGAAAACATATTGGATGAGTATAATACTAGTAGTGTCGAGGGAATGTCATTTATAACCTAGTGTTCATTATTTCCTGTGAAAAAATACTTTTAAAATGTGTGCACTCCTATTGAGTGATCGTAATGTCCAAATTCTTTGATTTCATCAAAACATGGAAGTGATTTAAATGTGCTAGGTGTTAAATCAATTTTCATCAGTGACAGAACGAATTAAACATAAAAGAGTAAGTGGTGTGTATACGTCCAGATTGTTGAGGAATGAAGTACAATTGATTTTTACTGGAATGGTTGTCGTCACACGAGCGATGAGGCAAGATTGATAGTCACAGTCCAATTAGACTCCAGGTCGTCACCGCCACAAGCTCGTGCGCTATCAACCGCCATTACAAGTAATGAGCAGGCTTAAACACGTTGTTTTTTCTTACTCTTCAGGCGTCATGCTTGCTTCTTAAGTGTATCTTCACACGCACATAATAACAGAAAAACAAAGCAACTGAACATTAAATAGAAAATGCAATCATCTTGATATAAAAAACATAGCAACTCTGAGCATTCTATTATAGGAAATGCAATCATCTTGATAACAGAACACATAGCTACTCTCAGCTCTATAATAATTTATAGGAAATGCAATCATCTTGATAACAGAACACATAGCAACTCTCAGCTCTATATAGGAAATGCAATCATCTTGATAACAGAACACATAGCTACTCTCAGCTCTATTATAGGAAATGCAATCATCTTGATAACAGAACACATAGCAACTCTCAGCTCTATTATAGGAAATGCAATCATATTGATAACAGAACACATAGCTACTCTCAGCTCTATATAGGAAATGCAATCATCTTGATATCAGAAACACATAGCAACTATGAGCACTCTATTATAGAAAATGATATCAACTTGATATCAGAAACACATAGCAACTGAGCACTATTATAGGACCTGCAATCGTTGATTAGATGGATTTATTCAACACTCAGACACATTACAATGTGTAACAAGAGGACAATATAAATACATAGTTAATAGTTAATATCGTCTTGATATCAGAAACACATAGCAACTCTGCGCATTATATTATAGGAAATGTAATCATTTTGTTAACAGTAAATTGATAATATCCGGCTTGGTAATGTAGTAATCATGTGATAAACGCTTTACGCTTAATTGTGATATTAGATATGTTTTTGTTTTTCATGCACATTAGAAGTGTATTATTTCTATTCCACCACTAATTGCAATATAATGAATGTGGTGTATTTGCACAGGATAGCAGACCATCGGAATATCATAATATAATTATTTTAAAATTTCGTGAATGTTCATTGAGATTCAAAGTAGTTGTGTCCATGTGTCATAGTACAATACATTAGCATTGGAATAAATTAAATACATTCTCACAGTAAACAACGTCACTTTTGTCTGAACAAATTTATTCTAGTATATCGCATTGTGTGTCTGAACTCTTCTTTATATTTACTTTACAAATTAAAGGGATACATAACATATTGTTGTCAGATGATTTCTAGCAAGCTCAATTTAATAGATATTTTCATTTTAGTCAGCTTATTAAAATTCTGGATATTAATGCCATTGAAACACAAACTAAACATATACACATCTTGGATCTATATGTATAACCTTTGTCAACACTATCCTCAAAGCATGAGCGCCCTTCCAGCTAAAAGCAATTATATATATCAATGCATGTACTAAAAAAAACCTAATCAAATCATTGGTGTTTTTCTTTAACACCTACACTCTGCGGACTTGAACAAAACATGCCACTTAATTTGACGTCATGTCGGTTAGATGTGCATTAATTTCTATATTCCCGCTGGACAAAACATATCCGTAGGAGTATTTACAGCTTAGCGCTACTCTGCTAATAAAATGACCAAGTCTCAACCGCACGGCGAGATACAAGAAACCACAGTGTAATGAGGTTCGGGCAAATGGACGCCATAGCCAGGAGATATAACAGCTTCTGGAGCGAACCCTCCAAGATAAAGGGAACGGACAGTAAGGCAGCACAAGAGAATAATTGCCACCTCGGGAACATTAAAGTCTCACGCATGCTGCGCTTTAGTTCGTACTGATATTTCCAAATCAGGATTCTCCGACTATTTTGAAAAAAAACAATAACTAAAATGCAGACATCATTTGAGGTAAATGCCATCAGCTAAACTGAGATCTGCATTGCGCCGTGTGAATAGAACGCATGCTGGAATGAGATATTATATTAAATGTCATCTTTAGAATTCAAACATTTTTTGTTTGGTTTCTGGAGGACAAAAAAATCAGTTTTTTTATTGTAGATATATTTTTGTCTTTGTATAGTATTCAAAATTCTGATTGGTTTCCTCTTTTGGTATAAGCAAGAGATTTAAAATAATATCTTTAGATGTAAGAGCACAAATAACGAGTTGGAAAATCTGGAAAACAATTCTTAATAAAGTTATAATAATTAACTACATGTATATGTAAACATACCTAGAAGTCGGAAATGTATCAAAATTACCATATGAATGACGTCCAATAGGCGATGATAAAATACAATCAATGTGCTCTAGTGGCGTCGTTAAACAAAACAAACTACTTTACCTATAAATCGGAGGTAAGCCGTGAATGTATTATCTTGAACATGCTTCTCATTTAATCCCCCTTCCATTGAGAACGGAGAATTGGTTTTTGACATAGACTTCTCCCAACGGGAGCGTGCTTGAACAGTTCTCTGATGGAAGCACGTAAATAAATGTACTTGACCACACCTGATTAATGTCTTTATTCCACCTTTAACTTAAGACCCACCATCAAAATTAGTGCCCAAATTCTCTCACAGAAACGATTGCACCCCAATTCACATTTGGTATCATTTTTTTAAAGAATTCCAAAATCAGTTGCACCATCACCCACACTCCGGTCCCACGACCGAGCTCACGGGAACGCCCTTGTTTCCGCTAGTGTGACCAAAACCTCTCTGCTTCCTCCCCATTGTTCCTGTCACAGAAGCTGTGGATGGATTGAACAATAACTGCGCTCGAGTGAGGCGTCTGCTATAACAACCTGGATATGAATATAGACGTTAAACAGCATGACTAGAACAGATTCGCACACCTAGTCGTATTTATATTGAACATGTTTCTGACTTAGCTAACCTCTCATCTGTGTATAATAACAAACCACACTCAATTCCACATCTCATGCCTACCCTCACATTTCCTTCATCGTCTCGATACATTTAAGTGTGTTTTAGTGTTATGTCTCTAACATACTCATAGATAATCAGCTAGACGTGACAAGCGCAGCACAGAAGTCAAATAAACATCCGAGCAAATAATCATTAGAAAGAAAAGGAAAAGCTATTTAAGGAGTCCCCCGTATGATGTTATCTATCGGATCTTAGGTGTGATGTAACATATCTGATTTACAAAGCTTATTTTTATACAGATATTTAAGCAAAAGAATTCAGGAGTATTGCTATATATGGTCTACATATGCTACTTGTTTATATATTTTAATAAGCAGTACGAAGCTTCTGATCTAGTCTTTAAGTCATGGATATTTTGAAATAATTATTAATACAATTGATGAACTGATAACTCATTAGATTCCTAGATACAGTAACTAAAACCAAGTGATAGACACAGATTTTACAAAACTAGTGTGAATAGTAAATTACTTATAGCAATTTTAGGATATTAGCAGCCATCTTAGACGCCAACTTGAATTTGACAACTTTCCTTAAATCCGATTTTGGTAGATTTTTAGTATAATATTCTCCACATTCAATAGTACGAGAAACAGTTTGAAAACCCTTTCTAGCAATTATTTTGGCGTCAGACTATATATTTACCCGACTATATTTTTTGCTAAATCTAGTAAGACTAAAATACCATTGTTTAATTAAACCTATATCTGAAACACGCTGTTTTGTTGAATCTCCTATGTGTTTGTCACATCTGCAGACAATCTAGTATTTGATGATGGATGTTTTTTTGTGGTTTTTTATTGTCCCAGAAACACTTTGATAATGTCAGGATTGTGGATGGATGTTAATAGCATGTATCTTGTTACTGCCGTGGAATGAGTTTGCATGTGTAAACTGGAGACAAATGTATCTGAACGAGCTAACTGTTAGCGGATTACACTCGTTTTTCTTCACCAGATAGAGGTCGTCTTCTTTCAACAGCACACTGCACTACCAGCTTAAGGGGAGCGGATTGTACCTCAGTCGGTAGCGTGTCATTCTGAGTGGACCCAGCTACAGATTGGGCTATTTTCCGTTCCAACCATTGGTCCACAACTGGTTCACCAAAGGCAGTGGTATGTGCTGTCCTGTTTGTGGGAAAGTCCATATAAAAGATCCCTTGCTGCTTATCAAAAAGAGTAGCCTATGTGGCAGCAGCAGGTTTTCTCTAAAAATGTGTCA
>JAUTWP010164652.1:0-10857 GCA_033042655.1 Cyathermia naticoides
AGGGTACAGATGGTGAGATCTGATTCTCATACAAATAAGACAAACGTTTTCATTGACATAAAATTATTGGTGGAATATGCTTTTTTACCAGTACATTTGCTACAAAAATGTGTATCAGATACCTACTAAAGTATCTTAAAACAGTAAAAGCTTTAAACCAGACACCCAAAGGACCAAGTAAAGTGTCGACTATAGTTCGTTGCTCTACGAAACATCAACCACGAATGCTCACACTAAATTTATTTATATTTACCTATTTTATCTTGTTTTTCAGTCCACCTGCTAAATCACGCAGAACAAAAAGAGCTGCAAAAGCCGAATCCCCGCCACGACAGTCGACTAGAATGTCCTCCAGACAGAGAGCTACGAAGACTCGCTACAAGTCTCCAACTCCATCATCCGATTCATCAAAATCTGCTCAGTCGGACACCAGTGATGCGGAGCCCGCCGACGACTCTGAGAGTGAAGTGAGGGGATCTCCTTCAAAAGGTCGAGGTCGTGGAAGAGGGCGTGGACGGGGCAGAGGGAGAGGAAAAGAATCGCCTTCTCCCAGAGTAAGATTAATTTTGAAAAGTTAATTCACATTCAGTATCGTGTGTGACCACCATTACTGTGAGGTCGAATGATGTCATCCCGATAGCGTATACCATTCAAATTGCCATTAACAATGACAAGTTGGGTCCTTCCATGAGATGTGATGCCACTCCAAACCATCACACTTCCGCAAACGTCGATAAAATGTTCCTCTTGACGTCTGTAGACCCATCCACACCTATCAGACATGTCGCAGGCTTTGACCTTAACTTATTTCACTGGTAGCCAGCCAACCAAACTGTTTCATTTATATGTGCCACTGACACGCGTGTCATACAGGAAAATGTAAATGACTTTTTAATATAAAAAAAATTCAGAAATTTTAGCACACTCAATTTTATCCTCTGGAAAAATCATTGAGTTCTGGTTATATAATAAATTTTGACATTTACATTGATTTATTTTAATCTTAATGAATCACACAATGATGCCGAATAGCTGTTTTTTTGGTACTAAAAATCTAGTCATTCTATTCAATTATTTGTATATTTATGATTTACATTTGCAGTATTTCAGCAGCTAAAAATAATTTTGTCAAACATATTAAAGACCACATATAATGTTATCCTCGTCCTGGCCATAATTGGCCTAAATAATAACAAACAAAGCATTGCCTTTCATACGACACACCGGACAGTTTTATTATCCGATTCACATACAAAAATTATACAATTTTTAATAAAAATAAAAATAATAAACCCCATAAAACAAACCACCTACGTGTTAAAAACACGTGTGTTCATCCCCGGTGTGTCGCCTGAACTGATACAATGCATTACCTCCACGTGCATTTGCACTGCATTGTTACTTAAACTCACCCCTTAATCAAAACCCAGCCAACCAAGCGTCAATCCATTAAAATCTCATTTGGTTTTTTTTAGGAAGAATTGTCCTCCAGGAGATTCAGCAAAGGTCGACGTTCCAGTGAGAAGCAAGAAAGCATGGAAGTCGAACCTGAAGAGAAAAAAAGCAAAGTGTTAGCAAGACAAGGGTCGGGAGACACTGAAGAGAAACAAATAGTTGATAAAGATTTAGAAGGTGATAAAAAGATCAAAGCGTCTCCAAGACAACAAGGATCGGGAGATAAAGTTGATAAAGATTTGGAAGAGGATAAAAAGAGCAAAACTTTACCTAGACGAGGATCGGGGGGAAAAGAAGAAAAACAAATAGTTGATAAACATTTGGAAGAGGATAAAAAGAGAAAAGCTTTACCTAGACGAGGATCGAGCGAAAAAGAAGAAAAAGAATCAATAGTTGATAAAGATTTAGAAGATGGTAAAAAGAGTAAAGCTTTACCTAGAAGACGATCTGGCGATAAAGAAGAAAAACAAAAGATAGTTGAGAAAGATTTGGAAGACGATAAAAAAAGCAAAGCTTTACCTAGTCTAGTATCAAGCGAAAAAGAAAAAGAAGAAATAGTTCATAAAGATTTAGAAGATGGTAAAAAGGGCAAAGCTTTACATAGACAAGGATCAAGTGACAAAGAAGAAAAACAAATAGATTTAGAAGTTGATAACAAAAGCAAAACTTTACCTAGAAGACAATCGAGTGACAAAGAACAAAAACTAAAAATTGTTGATAAAGATTTAGACGATAATAAAATAAGCAAAGCTTTACCTAGACCAGGGTCAGGAGACAAAGAAGGAAAAGAAAAAGTTGATAAAGATTTGGAAGATGATAAAAAGAGCAAAACTTTACCTAGAAGGCAATCTGGTGACAAAGAAGAAAAAGAATCAATAGTTGATAAAAATTTAGAAGAGGATAAAAAGAGCAAAAGTTTACCTAGACGAGGGTCGGGGGAAAAAGAAGAAAAACAAATATTTGACAAAGATTTTGAAGAAGGTAAGAGCAAAGGTTTACCTAGAAGATTATCAGGAGAAAAATATGAAAAACAAATAGCTGATAAAGATTTAGAAGATGGTAAGAAGAGCAAAGCTTTACCTAGAAGAGTATCAGGAGACAAAGAATCAAAAGAAAGTATGGTTTCTGAAACAAAGTCAAAGGAATCTAGTCTAGCGTTGTCAAAAGAAACTAAGAATGTGCCTTTAGAAGAAATTAAAATTGATAAAACAGTGAAAGTTTTGCAAGCTTCAGTTTCAGGGGCTGGGGATCATTCTATTGCAACTAGAAAACTTCCCGCTGCTGAAGGTGAACTGGGTAAAAAGGAAAAATTGCTACCTGAAGATAAAGGGGTTACCCCAGAAACAATAGGAAAGAAGTCTGGTGAAATACAGATTAAAGAAAGAAAATTGTCCACAGAAAAAGATGTCTCAGAAACTAAAGAAAAACAATTGTCTAAACAAAAAATTGTTCAAGAAACTAAAGAAAAAGAAATTATCCCAGTTAGAACTGAAATAAAAGAAAAAGAAATGTTGGTAGAAAAAGAAATGGTCTCAGAAAGTAAAGAAAAGAAACTGCCTGTAGGAAAAGAAATTTTAAGTGAAACAAAAGTGAAAAAATCTCCCGAACAAAAGGAAATCGATTCTAAAACTAAAGAAAAATCTGTAGAAAAAGAAATTTTAACGGAAACAAAAGTGAAAAAATCTCCGGAACAAAAGGAAATAGTTTCTGAAACAAAAGGGAAAAAATCTCCCGAACAGAAGGAAATCGATTCTAAAACTGAAGAAAAGAAATCTGTAGAAAAAGACATTTTAACGGAAACAAAAGGGAAAAAATCTCCCGAACAAAAGGAAATAGATTCAAAAACTGAAGAAAAGAAATCTGTAGAAAAAGAAATAGTTTCGGAAACAAAAGGGAAAAAATCTCCCGAACAAAAGGAAATAGTTTCGGAAACAAAAGAAAAGAAACCTGTTGAAAAAGAAAGGGATATTCCATCAGAAACAAAAGCAATAAAATTACCCATACAGAAAGAAAGAGAAATGACCTGTGATACTAAAGAAAAGCAATTGGCTGTAGAAAAAGAAATGAGGTCTGAAGCAAAGGAAAAGAAACTGTCCGTAGAAAAAGAAATTTCCTCTGAAACTAAAGAAAAGACTGATGTTTCATCATTAAAAAAATCTAAGGATGATGAATTGTCTTCTGTGAAAGAGAAACAGGAAACATTGTCAAAAGAAAAGGATTCAAGTAAGCCTATGTTGAAAGAAACGGGTGAAAGTTTAGTTAAAGAACAAAAGACTTCAGAAGCCACAAAACCTTCAGATAGCAGCTCTAAGACAATGGAGGATGAACCCTTGTCAAGCACTTCTCATTCCTCTGTGGCAGAAGAAAACATTCCTTCAAAGCGACCTTCTGAATCTCTTTTAGACAAACAAGTACCACGTAAAATTCGCCGATGGAATGCACCCAAAATTGAAAAATCTTTTGAAAAAATGGAAATGGATGTTGAAAAAAGTGATGTGACCTCACCGTCATTGAAAAAGGTGAGACGGTGGGGATTTGCAGCAGAGAAGGAAGATGGTTCTCAAGATGTTGAAATGGAAACTTGTAAGGAAGGTAAAGCTGAAGATGTGTCTTCCACAAGGCAAGATGTTTCTGAACCGGACACAGAGTCACATTCAAAAACACAGAAAGAAGAGGAATCTTCAACAGGACTGAATGTTCCCAAAAATGTTGATTCATCAGAAAAAATAACCTCTTCAAAAGATTCTTCTGCAACACCAACCCCCTCAAAGGGAGGTAAGAATCCACTGAAGACAAGTGACTCAGAAAATATTACATCTTCGAAAGAAGAATTAAATGTCCCAAAGAAGGACGATTCGTCGGTAAGAATCACATCGTCAAAAAGTTCTGTTAAAATAACACCAATTGGTTTTCCAAAAGATGATTCGTTAGAAAGGATTACATCTTCAAAAAGTTCTACTAATATAACACCAATTGTTTTTCCAAAAGATGATTCGTCAGAAAGGATTACATCTTCGAAAAGTTCTACTAATATAACACCAATTGTTTTTCCAAAAGATGATTCGTCAGAAAAGATTACATCTTCAAAAAGTGCTACTAAAATAACACCAATTGATTTTCCAAAGAAGGACAATTCATCTGGCAGCATCACCTCTTCAAAAGACTCCTCTGTTAAAATAACGCCAATTGATTTTCCAAAAGACGATTCATCGGAAAGAATTTCATCTTCAAAAGATTCATCTGCTAAATCATCTCCATCCAATGTAGGATTTAGTTCCTTAAAGAAGGATAATGCATCAGAAAACATTTCATCTTCCAAAGATACGTCTGCTAAACAAACAACAAAGGAAGGATTGAGTTCCACCAAAGATGATTCTTCAAGTCGCATATCATCTTCTAAAGACTCTTCTACTAAAATTAGCCTATCAAAGGCAGAAAGTGATACACCAAAGAAGGACGATACATCGGGTCGAATCTCATCTTCTGCCAAAGGTAACCCAACAAATTTACAAAGTGATACACCAAAGAAGCATGAATCATCAGATGGTATAACATCTTCTAAACCAGTACCAATGTCTATACAGAGTCGTTTGAGGAAACGGTCATCATCGGAGGAGAGTGATTCGTCGTCAGACTCTGAGGATGAGAATGAGGACAAGAAGAGCAGTGATTCCAGTTCGGATGAGGACAAGAGTTCTGTGTCGGATAAAACTGTAGGGTCTGACTCGGACAAGACTGAATCGTCGGACGAGGAAGCAGACACGGGGAAGGATGCAGATGATGAGAGGACTACACAGGATGAGTCTGCCACCTCGCTCAAAGAAGAACCCAAGTAAGTTTAAATTACTTCATATAGCTGATAGCCAATTTTGTTTTTATAATGGGGTGTTGTTAAACATTCATTAATAAGGGGTCTTTTATGAACTTTCCCATAGACAGTGCAGCACATTCCATGGGCTTTGATAAACCAGTTGTGGACCACTGGTTAGAATGGAAAATAGCCAAAACTGCAAATGGGTCCACTGAGAATGAATCGTCAATGATCGATCTAATGACCGTCTGCTTCACAGGTGGACACTTGATTGTTTACAATGTCACTTTTATTATGTGCTGTAATTTTTTTTGTCTGATTATCCTTTCAAAAGATTTAATCTAGTTGTCTTACTGTCATGTCGGATTGGATGACCATTAAAATTGTGCCCTGCTGATTACATTGTGTAGTGGTTAAACACTTTTTAGTGATGTAAGCACGTTAAAAATATTTCCATACGTTGTGTATTTACAGATCCGATGACACTCCTATGGAAACAGACCAAATAAAAACATCCCAGGATGAATCCGATAAGGTTAGTATATAATTATGTTTATCAGATAAAATTTATTGAATTCAGGCATAAAAAATGTATACCATATTACCAAGCAGTGGATAAGAGCATTTTTGTTCACTCATTTATACTATTTTAATTTGAAAATTCAATTTTTTATGTAATTTTGAAAATTAATATTGGCAACAAAAACTTTGCCATTTTTTTGAAAATGATCAAATTGCATATAAATTTTTTTTAAGAGAAAAAAATTATTAAGACCAGTTTTTATATGACCATTGTTGATTACTTGCACGTTTTGGCCATATAATTATGATATATTGATACCATATGTTATCTCCACTGTATGGTAGATAGGGGAGAATCGATCCAAACTCCTGAAACTTGGTTCGTGCCTGGAATTCTGATGTTTACCCGATTTCCATCCCTTGACTGCATTGTCAATCCCATGTTACCATGGTCACCTGAATGACATCTCAAGAACCCGTGACAAACACCGTGCAAATGCCACGTGGTCGTCAGAGTTTTGCAAGCGATGACAATCAGTTCTTAAACTATGAGAATAGATTCGTCGGATGTGACATTAACTGTTCAGTATACTCAATAGGTGACATAATTTGTCGCCATCAACTTTGTCAATGATGTCAGTGTGACATCACTCACCTGGTGTTGTCACTGTCAGTATATGATGTTGCCGTCTGTCGGTGATGTTATCCGAGAACAGTCCGCCATGTTTTCATGATGCTGGATACAAGTTTAACAGAAGTAGGAACATTAATCACGTCATCAATTGTGTTAACAAACCAATATGATAGGACAGATTAATAAAATAAAGAGACTGGAACGTTATGCACCTTTTTCTCAGTAAGAAATGACAGCTTATTTCATTTTAAAGGTGACTTTCTAAAAGTTCAGTGAGGAGAAATGACTTGGAAATTGTGTTTGTTGAAGAAATAACTCAAACATCTATTGATAACAAATTGAACGTGAACAAAGAAAAAAATTGTTTTTGATCATTATTATATATTATGACAAGACACAGTCGAAACAACACAAAAACAAATGTTTACTACTATTCAGTATTAAGAAAGAACAAAACAAGTGTTTACTACTATTCAGTATTAAGAAAGAACAAAACAAGTGTTTACTACAATTCAGTATTAAGAAAAAACAAAACAAGTGTTTATTATTCAGTTTCAAGGAAGAACAAAAACAAGTGTTGTAATTCAAAGCTAATAAAACAGTTGTTGAATGCAAGATAAAAAATCTTGAATCTGCTAATCTTGAATGTGCTGGTGTGTTTAGTGTGGACGTGTATTTCAGAACTCTGCTGTATCTTAAATACACTGAGTTGAGAGCTACAGTGTTCCCCTAAACGTTTCTTACGACTGTGAAACCTCGAGTTGCTCTAACAATGTTTCTTACAACTGTGAAACCGATGATAAGATAAAAATCAATGTGTTCCAGTGGTGTTAAACAAAACAAACTACTTTTACGACTGTGGAACCATGAGTTGCTCTGACATACATCAGATTTTCAAATCAAGTTGTGTGAGGAATCATGAGAAATACATTCAGACTGTTAAAGAAAACATTCCAAGATTGTATGTATCAGTGGTATCCACCATGTTACAGTTTTATTGATTCGGACTGTTTAAAAAAGAATTTTGAGAAGATATCATTGACTGTTAATTAAAGAAGTACAGAAAAATAGTGATTTTGAGACATAAAGACATGATGTTCATATAATTGTCACGAGTAAAAACATTGAAGCATCATGTTGAAATAGGAGCATATTGCAATAACTACAACTGATGAATATTGAAATATGTTCATCTTAAACCAAGAAAGACAGTTTTGAATAAAATCACAAGTTAATTCAGCAATGCAAACCAGTCAACCCATGTGTTATTTCCTCTGTCAAGAATCTAATAGAGATGTGTGTGTCAGGTGATAAAACATGAATGTGATGTGGGAATGTTTTAGTATCACTGGCACATAGACATTGGAATAAAGCAGGAATTAGTGGAGAAATCATACAGATCAGTAATTCTGTTTCACTAGAACTGTTTGAAGAAAAAAACTAAATGCTTTCATTGGAGATTGATATTCTAATTACAGAAACATTAAGGTGTGAAAAACTACATAGGATGAAAAATGTGAATTGTGAACAATAATGGATAAAACAGGCTATAAGCCAGAAAGACTAGATTTGCAGTAAAATCAAGAACATTGAAACTAAACAATAATGACTAAAACTGGTTTAACATTTATATTCCAAAAAGAAAGGACAAGAATTACAGTAACATTCATTGGAAAGAATCTTTTATTACTTCTGAAAAAAGCGTGAACTATGAACAATAAATGATAAAACTGGCTAGCTTCCGTAAGCCAGAATTTAAATATGACAGCCTGCAATAATATTGAAACTACAAGTACAAACATTAAATGCTAAAATTGGCTAATCTTTGGTAAGCCAAAAAGACATGCAAAATTTATAGTTCTTTAAAGAATCAAAGACATGGCATTTTTGTAAGCTAACACATCGGCAAAGCTTCCCAGGTTCTAACGACAGAGAAAGTCAGTCCTGTCCCATTTTGGTTGAATTTTACTCTCTAGGCTTTCCACTCCATGCGGGTTGGTTCTTGGTCATTGAACCTCAAGACATCAAGAAAAACACAGACGGGTATTTTGATAGCGTTCTCCAGTTTTTCAATATCTGTTATATTATATTTCTATCATTCTTTTACAGTTGTTTTAAATATTTATGCTTTTTGTATAACATCTTTCTTTACAGTGTCAGACTAATTTAAAATGACAACTATAGCAGTGAAAATACAAATTCGTTTTCTCTTTGCTTTTTATTTTTCAGATAAATATGAAAGAAGAAATTAAAATTTTAAATATCCCATGTTTTTATTAAAAATATTGATGTGTCAGCACAGTTTTATATGTAATACTAGGAATAAGAATGTCAGCTAACCACAAATCAAATGTGGACTAATGTTAAGTTGATTCCTATCTTGGTCTCGCCTCGAACATAAAGTTATATACCAAGGCTTCGATCTCTTTTATGTCTTAAATAACATTTATTTAACAACACTAGATCACATTGCATGTCACAACATATCCATCATTCTGACATTAGATAAACATCAATGTGATTTAGAGGCATCGTTAAATGAAAGGAACTAAATACTTTACTTGATTATACATGTACGGTTCATATTCGTTCATAAAACATTTTTGAACTTTAAAATAAATTCGAGTCCTTGGAATTTATTGAAAATAGAGTCCTTTTTGTGCATGAATTTTATTGTGTTGATGCATCAGTATTTATATAATTTCAAGGTAAGGCAAAAATAAAAATTAAGTTTGTTTGTCCTTACCCGACCGACCCACAAATATTGGCCCGTGTCAAAATGTTTTTTGACCTTTTGGCAAAGAATTTCTTTTTTTGGGTTTAAATAATTTCAATTTATTAATCGTGTAACTATTAAAATATGTATGGAGCCAAATAAAATATTGTTCCTACCTACCTACCCACATTTGAAATTACAGTTCGGAAATGGACAAACAAAAATATTTTTAAGGATGGCCTAAACTTTAAAATTATTGAATTTTGTTATATATGTAAAGTGTATATACCCTGCAGTGGCGGATCCAGAAATTTCATTTAGAGGGGCCCCCAATGACAAACCTAGGGGCCCCAAACGTTTCCGAAAATATTAACAATGTAAAAAATAGAAAAATCGCCACTGCCTGTTTAAAAAGGTTTTAGTATTTTAAATCCAATTAATGAATGTTTTATTTCACTATTTATTGACATATTAATTTCAGCTATAGGATGAAGTGAACCAATCATTCAAACATTTACAGAGAGGATAAGATTTAAGGAATTTATTTTTGAGTGGCAGGGAGGGGGTGAACTTGTTATTAGTTACTAAAAACATTGAGTATTTATGGGTTTGACAAACTGTAAGCTTTTGATTAAAATTATTTATGAAGAATACAATACACCTTTCATAACAATAAGTGGTTTTGGTCCCGGGTGTCTTTTTTTTCAATTTCTTTTATTGGGGCAAATAAGTTTTTTTCTTTTGGATTTCTGAAGAATGAAAATTAATAATTAAATATCTGACGTATCTTGTTTATTTTGAATGTTATATCTACATGAAAAATCTATTTTGATTTTGTCTTAAATTTGTACTTTGACGGATGCGTACGATTAGTTTTACTGCATAGTGCATTACTGTTTGTAGCTGATTGGTTTTTTTTTTAAATAAATTTAAATAAAATTGAATCAATTCTAAAATTGTACACAAAATAAAGTTCCTTCAATTTGTCATCTTTTGATGGTTATTGTTATTGGCATAGCAACCACAAATTGTTACAAAAAATCATAGTTGTACATGTATTAAGAGAAATGATATTTAATATAAACTATTTACATTCTCAAGATACATGGACATTTTATTGTGTGTACTAGTTGCAACAAGTTTATGCCCAATATGAAATTTCATCCAATTTTTTCAAACAATTTTCTTTAAATCCGTGATAGAAAAGTAGTGGTAGGATCTACCATAATCGGTAGACTTTCACCTCATGTTGTTGCGTCAAAGGATCAACTGGACTGGACTGGAAATATTTTTCACGTGCTTACGTCACAAAAGTATTCAAGCACACCCCTCCTGGGCACGACATCCGGTCTTCCGGATGCCCTACCCAGGAGGATCAGACTTCCTGATTTTTTTATTTACATTACAACTGCTCAAAAACTGGACAAAGGCTGTGGTATGTGTTATCCTGTCTGTGGGATGATACATATAAAAGATCTCTTGTAACAAATAGAAAATTATAGCAATTTTCTCCTAAAACTGTTAGTATGAACATATCGAGGGGTTAGTGCCAGAACGACTTAACCAGATTTCTGAGTGCTTTAAGACAGTAGGAACATTAATTGATTGTGGTTCACACTAAAAGCCTGTAAAAAAGATTTTGTAGATTTTGTAGCATAACTTAAAAAGTAATAAACTCACATTTCCAATATTTTGAACATAAATGAAGACTGTTGTGGC
>JAUTWP010164663.1:0-10856 GCA_033042655.1 Cyathermia naticoides
TTTATATGCACTTTTCCATAGACACAACAGTACATACCACAGCCTTTGATGAACCAGTTGTGGACCACTGGTTGGAATAGAAAATAGCCCAAACTTCAGCTGGGTCCACTGAGAAGGATCAATCCGACGACCGACTGCTTCAAAGGCGGGCACGCTATTGACTGAACTATCGACTGAGCTACATCCCGCTCCAACTGATAGGTCATCAGATTGATCATTCTCAATACCCATTGAGCTGTTTCCTGTTCCAGGCAGTGAACAAATACTGGTTAATCAAAGGCATTATGATATGCTATTCTATGTAGGAAAGTACATATAAAAGACCCTATGCCGCTTATCAAAGTAGCCTATATCCTTGTAGTATACTATATGTAAAAATATTATAGTATACTAACTACCATAGATATAAGTATGGATATTACATGGAGAGCATAGACGTTTCCAATTCCCTGAGGAAGGAAGTGGGGTGCTGTTGAAATGTAAGAAACATTTTAATGAAGAGATAAAGAATTAAAAAGATTTTCCACTGGGCTTTTTTCGTATGTACTATGTTTTATACACATTTTAACTGATTTTTCTTTACTTTTGTCTCATTTCAGTTTTCACCACTCATTCAAGACACAGTATTACAAGGAACATTCAATGCCACCCTGAACAACCCGATATTACAACAGATGGAACCCATCCACAGCATGCAGTCAGCAAAACATGCTTTCCTATTGGGAGTATAATCCAGAAAACCAACCAATGGTTAATGGTGTAACATACCGGTACTCTTTGGAAACATTTGTTTTAGCTGCAGCCAATAGAAGAAATTGTGACACGATCTCTGTTATCAACAGCCAATGGTTGCAGATGTAACATCGGTACATTTGTTACATTGCTTATGAGTGGCTTGTTATGATTGTCTTTTTATTTTGCTTGTACCACAGACAGTATTGTATAAATTGTGGATCAGATTTTACAGAAAAAGGATTTATTACAAATATACATATGTATTAAAATTGCATTTTAGTATTTATTTACTATAAAGAATGTGTTATATTTAGACATATTTTGTATATAACATTTAAAAGAATATATATTGTACATTATTATATGATAATTATACATAAAACTTAAGAATGTTTACATTTATTATAATATAACATTTAAAAGCATATATATTGTACATTATTATATGATAATTATACATAAAACTAAAGAAAGTTTACATTAATTGTGATAAACATGAATATTTTATCAACATTTATTATCAGAATATGACTGAACTATGTATATTTTGAGAACAAATAAAGAGCATCCGTCCACTCACTAGAACTAATATGTGATATGAAATTGCGTACTTGTTGATCAATTGCACCTTTTTTCATCCTATTATCCTATTGTGTTTGAGTGTTTGCTTTGCGTATTGAAGAGAAATAGCCAATATTGATTACATGTAGACACAGCGACCGTTTGCCGCTATCCCTGCAGACGTCCGAGTTATCGCATTCATCGGTTCACTTCGTATTAAACTGACGCTGGGCACAGAGTCAATCTAACTTGCTAGATTGAGTTAATCGCGTTGCTTTTATTGACATTTTAAAATATTTCTATCGGTGATCCCTTTTCATTATTTTATATTCTTGTAATTAATTTTAACAACAAATCAATACAGCTGGAATTGCATTTTATGTTTACTAATGCATAAAACATACAAATTTGAACAGTTTTTAAATCTGGAACTAGGATCTTCACTATTAAAACATTTTCTTATTTAGATTGGTGATTAGCATAAATATATTTGGTCTAACTGGTGGAATTAACATTTTGAATGATTTTTTTTAATCTGCATGGATTTCTTTTATATTTAAAATATGTCATTATCTATGCATGACAGGGTATGATGTAATTGTGGTTATTTGGGTTTTGGGAGATGGTCTGATGGGTAGATCACTTGTTTTTTACTGATCCACAATGCTGTCTAAAACATATTCTGTTCCATTATTTCATGGTATATCAAAGGATGTGGTATGTGTTGTCCTGTTTATAGGAAAATACACATAAAAATACATTTTTGGTTGGCTGTTACATTTGACAAAACATTATCAATACAAAATATACCAGATTTGACATGATAGTTCAACTTAAAATAAATTTTAAAAGAAGCTGAGTATAATATATTATGATAAAAATCATTTTTCAAACATTTATAAAAAATTAAATCTGTTGAAAAATTAAAAATCTAGGTTTGAACCTACTGCATCAAATTGTATGGCATCATTATGTCTAGGTTAACTGAACAAGAGGATGTTTTGTAATAAGGCCAGTATTTTTTATTATTCGGTTTACAAACCTGCCGACGTAAATTTTGCTCAAATGAAAAGAAAAAAGTGTATTTTTCACTTTAATTTTTTTGCCACCGACTTCCACAAATAGCTCTAAAGTAAATAACAAAAAAATATTTCTAATAAATAAATAAACATGCCATTCTGGTACTTATTGTTTACCTACATTTTAGCTTCAATATCATGCTTCTGTTTGTTGGGATGGGAGTTCTTTTTCTATTTATAATAAAACAATTATTAAATGATAGAGCACAATATGTTATCTCAATACAAAATTGTGGTTTGCTAGTCAAATTATTCAATTTTGCTAGTGGGTGAATTGTTTTATTTTATTTTTTGGTAGCAAAAATAGTAATGGAATTTATGATACTTACTCATATTTTGTGCTCTGTATAAACATCTAAAGGAATAAAAAATGTTTATAGTTATTACAGTACTAGTATTATACAAATTCAGTTTTTCATTTGGAATTCAACGAGACTTGAGACTTATTAAAATCCTTATTGAAGTAATTTATCTACATTTGTTGATACATGATACACAGATGGGGAAGGATGGAGTCATCTTGTGTTATATGCATGTTTACAGTGCTTCATAGAGTTTAGTTTCTTGCATGTGTCTGCTGCATGTTTGTCATTTACTAATACTGTATACAACACACTGACTATAAATAGATATTTTAACACTTCTTCTGACTTGTTTTATTTTCATTTTCAAAAGATTACCCAATAATAGAAGTAAATTTGTTTTATTTATCTTATCATGTTCACAAATATAGTTATTCTGACACATTTCTTTAGAGGAAATCCACTGCTACCACATAGGGTACTCTTTCTGACAGCAGCAAGGAGTCTTTTTATATGGACTTTCCCACAGACAGGACAACACATACCACAACCTTTGATGAACCAGTTGTGTGTTACTGGATGAAATGGAAAATAACCCAAAATTCAGATGGCTCCACTGAGAAGGATCAGTCAGATGACACACTACAATGTACTGCCTGAGCTACATCCAGCTACTACTCAAGAACAATACTATCATTATGGTATTAATAACTGATATAGTAAAGGATGCATGTTTCTTCTGATTTCTGTTCCAACAAGTACTCCACAACTGGTTTATCAAAGATGTAGTATGTCCTGTCTGTAGGAAAATGCATATAAAATACCTGCTTATCAGAAAGAGTAGCCTATGTGGAGGCTGCATGTTTCCTCTAAAACAATCAGAATAACCACTATTACAGCCTGGCTCTGAACATAGACGTTAAACAACTTGACCTGATCTGAATAACCATGTTTGACATCCAATACCTGATGATTAAAAATCAATGTGCTCTAGTGGTGTTGATAAATAAAACAAACTTGTTCTAAAACCATGGGTCATACTGTTAAACAATGTTCAGGGATGTCATTAAACAAATATTCCTTTCCTTTATGAATATCATAAAGACAGGCAAAGTATTACTTAATGTTATAAACATATTTTATTTCTTGCTCTGCTAGTGAATAAATCAATTTTGAATTGGTGCCACTTCATGGAATACCTGCTGCTTTGTATGCACCGGCATGTCACAGACAATCAGTTTTATTAGAGTGAAACATCTAAAGAAATGTGTTTCTTCCAGTAGATGTGCCATGCTAATAACTCCTGTATTAAGAAAAAAATAGTGCAATTGTCTTCTTGTGTGGGCTTGATAAGATGATGTAATGATGGCATTCTGTCTGACTGTGTTCTCAGAGTATCAGTATCATAAGAACTCAGTTTTCCTTTTACCCTGGCAGAAGTCAGTTTTGTGAGCCACAGAGCCATGGTTCATTAGGGTTGGATTAATCCTCAGTGGACCCAGCTGCAGCTTGGGCTATTTTCCGTTCTAACCAGTGCTCCACAACTGGTTCAACAAAGGTTGTGGTATGTGCTGTCTTGTCTATGAGAAAGTGCATATAAAAGACCCCTTGCTGCTTATTGGAAAGAGTAGCCTATATGACAGCTGCGGGTTCCTTCTGAAGAAATATGTCAAAATGACCATATGTATATCCAATATGATAAGATAAAATCAGTGATCTAGTAGTGTCATAAAATAAAACAAACGTTACTTTTTGTTTTACCTCATGATGTCAATTAAGTGAGCCGTAGAGCCATGGTTCTCTTTTGTGAGGTTATCATTCTGGTTTGGTTTTGAATTGAAGAACTTGTTTTTCTGTACAGCCAAACTCGTCTATAAAGAGATGACCCATGGGACATACAAGCAGTTGATTTTATTAGTAGGTGATCTTCATAATTATAGAACAACCTCCAAAATAGAATGCTGGGTAGAGAAATGTTTTATAATATAATTTTAATCTGTGAGATATTGGTATGGCCATAATTTTATATTTTTCAGAAATAATCCGTGGCTTTCTTGGTTTAATACCAATCATGAAAAAAATATATATCCATGATTTAAGCATGGCTCCCAGTCTCTTTCTGCATACCTCAAACCCCACATGCCCTGTTCAAAGTCACACTAATGATATTTGTTCCAATTTAACTATATCAGATTTAACTATATCCTCTGGGCACCATTTTGTTCATGATGGAATAAACAAGCATGGATAATATTTTTGACATTTTCAATGATAATATACTCTAAAAGACAAAATTAATGGAAAGATATTCTTTCATCTTCACAACTAACACAGCAGTTCACAGAGCAAGCACATTATTAAGCATGGCTTAATATTTTTTTAATTTGGAACATTTGTCTGGTTGCAGCTATAGACTGTTTTGATGTAATTAAATCTTGATTCCCCTGTACAACAGTGATGATGATCTCTCCACACTCTGTGACCCGTGAAAACACAGACAATGTAATCACATGCGCGGCTATCATTAAAAGGCATTTACTTAGATAACTGTAGCAAACTCCATTAGGACCAGGTTAGCATTGCACAAACATGTATCTGTAGTAAACATTCAGCAAATAAAGTCCCGTCAAACAGGCATTAGCTTATCAGAGCTGGCCTTCTGACAGGTATGTATAGACAAATGGATAAGACCAAACAAACCTACAGTAGACTATGTGTTGAACTGACAGAATGCTCTGCTTTTAGTAGTGTTGGTTAGACAGGTGATTATATAAGGTGTTTTTTTATACAGGTTGAACTATGTGAAGTCACATAGGTCTTTTACAGATGGGAGTTATTTTTGGATTATGGAGATGACTGATGTCAAAGCTGAGCTCTAAGTGGGCATCTGCTATAACAGCTTTTTCTGAACGTAAACATTAAAAAATTGATTATTGGGGGTAAGGGGTCTGGTAAATATTTTATAATATGCTTCTATCAGAAAACTGTTCAAGCACACTCTCATTGGTACCAGCCCCTGGAAAAACCAATGGTTCTTATATAAAGTGACCTTTTATTTATAAATCATAGCTGTCGGACAGTTATTGTATAATTAAATGGGAAAAACAAAACTCGTGGGATCTTGAGTTAGCAATTCATAGAATAGTCTACTGCCTATCTCTCATGTACATTATATTTGCATAGTGAAGCATACATTGACAACATGAAGACTGACAGTGTGCCCTCTCTTATCCCCCTACCCAACCCTCAGCAGATATCTCCTGTATCTTCCAATGAATGAAATCAATCAGGGAAATTGTGCACTTCGATCAATTAAACCACTGCAACAACTGTCTGTCCCTGAGCATATAAATAATATAAAGCAGATCATAAAATATCTGCAACTGTAAAGCTTATCTGAAAACAGAATCACAATTGGATATAAACATTTATGATGGTCAGAGGTGCATTGCATACTAAATACAGCAAATTCATCGCTTTCTCGAATATTGGTCTATTTAATATTTTCTGCACATTAATATTTTATTATTTAAAAGGTAAATAAAATTATCAATTTCAGGATTGGACTTGCTTAATGCATTTGCATGACAGTAAATACAGTGAAACCTCTCTAAACTGGACCCCCTCTAAAAGGGAATCCTCTCTAAACAGGATAAACCATTAAGTCCCAATGTATCAATTTAGCATAAATCTAACCCCTGAAAACTGAACGCCTCTAAAACCAGACCTTTTACTTTGTCCCATGGGTGTGTAGTTGATAGTCAATAGCCAATGGTAAGTTACAAATCAATGTGCTCCATTGGTGTCATTAAATAAAACAAACTTTATTATAATTATGTTTGATGTCCAATAGCGATGATAAGATAAAAATCAATGTGCTCTAGTGGCGTCATTAAATAAATCAAAATTTATTATATGTTTGATGTCCAATAGCCAACTTTATTATGTTTGATGTCCAATAGCCGATGATAAGATAAAAATCAATGTGCTCTAGTGGCATTGTTAAATAAAACAAACTTTATTATGTTTGATGTCCAATAGCGATGATACGATAAAAATCAATGTGCTCTAGTGGCGTCGTTAAATAAAACAAACTTTAATTTTGCAAGCTATTACATGACGTCCAAATACCCGATGATAAGATAAAAATCAATGTGCTCTAGTGGCATTGTTAAATAAAACAAACTATTATAATATGTTTGATATCCAATAGCCAATGATAAGATAAAAATCAAAACAAACTTTATTATATGTTTGATGTCCAATAAGATAAAAATTGGTTTTTAATCATGAGGTATTGGATGATAAAAATCAATGTGCTCTAATGGCGTTAAATAAAACAAACTTTATTATATGTTTGATATCCAATAGCCAATGATAAGATAAAAATCAATGTGCTCTAGTGGTGGTGTTACATAAAACAAACTTTAGTATATATTTGATGTCCAACAGCCGATGATAAAATAAAAATCAATGTGTTCTAGTGGCATCATTAAATAAAACAAAGTTTATTATATGTTTAATGTCCAATAGTGGATAAGATAAAAATGCTCTAGTGGCGTAGTTAAATAAAACAAACTTTATTGGCGTTGTCAAATAAAACAAACTTTACTTTTTGTTATTGTGTCTGTGTTGTATCTGGAAACGCCCAGAACAATTTAACTGTCTGCTTCGTCATTCCTGCTCCTTGTGCAATGATTTTGGTTTGTTTGGCTCATCAGTGAGGATTGTTTGAAAACTGGCCTCCTGCAAATGACTTTTCATTTACATACCAGCGTGTGTAATCAGTTGCTAGACTAACATTCAGCATGGTTCAGACTGATTCATCAGTAAAGACTTTTAGTTTGTATCTTCTCATGCTGTGCTTCTCATCTAAAACATCCACATCGTCTATGGGATGCTTGTTTGCAATGGGGTTGATACATGTTAGGAATTCTAAACAAAGTTTTAGTTTAATTTACTTGTACAGTAAAACCTCTCCAAACTGGACACCTACAGGACCAAGAAAATGTCCAGTTTTCAGAGATTTTCACTAAATGGACACATTATATTAGGACCAAATTGTTTGTCCTGTTTTGACAGGACAAATATTTAGTTGAATTTACTTGTACCATAAAACATCTCTAAACCAGACACCCATGTGACCAAGTAAAATGTCTGATTTTCAGAGGTGTCCAGTTTTCAGAGGTTAGATTTACACTAAATAAACACATTGGGACTGAATTGTTTGTCCAGTTTTGGTGGGATTCAAGTTTAGAAGGGTTCTAATTTAGACAATCCACTGTACTGAAATTCATTATGTCTGAGAAGATGTTTGTTTTTTGTCTATGTAGTGCTCAAATTTAAACTGCTGGTTACTTCATAGTGTTTAATGTCTACATTCAGAACCAGGCTGTTATAGTAGCCTTAAACTGCTATAAAAATTAATTATTTGTTTGAAACCTCACCTCGTCTTGGACAACAATAATGGTCGAGGTCAGAACAAGGGCCTATGGTGTGTGTCTGCTATAACAGGTTGTTCTCAATGTAGACGTTAAATGTTTTGACTTTACTTGAAACCTCTACATATACCTCTACCAATGATGAATCCTCAATATTATAAAGGAGAATATGATGCTAGAATCTCATAAATAACTGATTATGTAAACCTGAGTTTCTATAAAAATGAAAGTTTTCTTGTCTGATCTCTCTGTAATAAATCTGATAGATTGGTAAAGAAACAAATCATTCATAGATAGCTAGACTTGTTTACCACTGATTGATTTCCATGGATGAGCATCATCATAATAAAGAGTGCAAAGCATCTCATCACTCGGAAACACAGTGTATTTAAACAGGTCTGATGAAATTACACTAAATTACACATTAGTCTGGGAGATTTTTTATCATTTTATGAACCATTCATATTAATGAGGTTTTAATGGCATATATTCCTGATTTCATGAATTATTGTTTAGTCTGCATTTTGAAAGGAAAGTTTATCTCTCATGTAATAGTCAAGTTAAAATTGTTTAATGTCTACATTCAGAACCAGGCTGTTATAGCAGACGCCTATCACAGGCGCTGTTTATGATTTTAGTCATCCACCGTGTCTGGGACAGGAACATCATGTAATAAAAAGTTGGTTCTGTTTTGTATCGAAGGTTCAACCGTGACAGTTCAAACTGTTTAATGCACCTTTCAGCAGTGGTGACAGGGGGTTTCCTCTAAAGAAGTGTGTCAAAATTACCATATGTTTGACATCCAATAGACGATGATAAGATAAAAATCAATGTGATCTAGTGGCATCGTTAAATAAAACAAACTTTACTTTTAGTTCTCCTGTAGACCTCTGTAATCTTGCTGCCTTAAGCCAAGTCAAACCATTTAACGTCTACATTCAGAACAAGCTGTTATAGCTGACACCCATTTTAGGCCCCAGTTTTAACCTCAGCCATCTCTGTGTTCCACCTTGCTGCTTATCAAAAAGAGTAGCCTATGTAGCAGCAGCGGGTTTCCTCTAAAAAGGTGTTAAAATGACCATATGAATCATGTCCAATAACCGATGATAAGATAAAAATCAATGTGTTCCAATGGCATCATTAAATAAAACAAACTTTACTTTCACTGTGTTCCAAGACAAAATCTTACTGCATGGTCAGGTCATGTTGTTTAACGTCTACATTCAGAGCCAGGCTGTTATAGCAGCCACTATCTTGCTGCAAGTGCAGACATTGATCTTTATGGTTATGTGATGCTCACTGTCAGGTTTGTTAGTGTTGACGTTTAGTGTGGTAATCATCATAAACACAGTTACAAGTACTTGCTCATCCTTCTCCACAATGATCACTTGGAGTTAACCATACATTCCAAATACTGTTTACACACTGTCAAATAATAAAGTCACTGTTGGCAGGAAATACAGTTTTGAAGGACAATGCACCAAAAGTAAATTGCTGCACAGACATTTTTCTATTTCTGTTAGCCATGATTGGGGTAGTCTCATATATTTTCCTCAAATTGTGTTAGCAAGAATTGTGGTAGTCTCATATTTTCCTCAAATTGTTAACAATAATTGGGGTAGTCTCATATTTTCCTCAAATTGTTAGCAAGAATTGGGGTAGTCTCATATTTTCCTCAAATTATGTTAGCAAGAATTGGGGTAGTCTCATATTTTCCTCAAATTATGTTAGTCAGGATTGGGGGTAGTCTCATATTTTCCTCAAATTATGTTAAAAAGAATTGGGGTAGTCTCATATTTTCCTCAAATTATGTTAGTCAGGATTGGGGTAGTCTCATATTTTCCTCAAATTATGTTAGTCAGGATTGGGTTAGTCTACATTTTCCTCAAATTGTTTCATAATATATATTTGATGGAAGGTTATACACCTACTTATTATTGTTCTAGTTACAGTTTCAATTTAGCTATATATGCATATGTTATAATGTTATTAATAATATTATCAATAATTTTAAGATTATGCAACCTTTGAGGTCTGTTTATCTCAATTCTCTATTACTATTCTTTGTATATTAGATTTAGTTTCAGCATCATAGATAAAGGATTGCATTAGTCTTACATAAAATTACTCAGAAACAAAGGTCAATGACCTATATTGAAATTGTGGCCTGATCATGAAGCATTGTTATTAAATAGGATTTTCTTCATATTATAATCCATTTAATTACATCATTTAATATTCTTCTGAGTATAAAGGAAACGTATAGGAATAGAATATAATGTTTAATACCCATACACTCCTCTAATAGGAGTTGATTGTAACTCAAGAGGTAGAGTATTGACTTGTGAAGTGGTTGGTCACTGGATCGATCATTCCCAGTGGACCTATTTGAATTTAGTCCAATAGCTGATGATAAAAATCAATGTGCTCTTGTGGCATCATTAAAAAAAAATTACTTCCATTTGAATTTGAGCTACATGTACTAGTATGTTCCATTCCAATCAGTGGACCAAAGCAGCTGCATCAAAGGTCATGGTATTTGTTGTACAGTGTGTGGTAAAGTTCATAAAAAGACCCATTGCTGCTTATCAGAAAGAGTAGCTTATGTGGTAGGAGCGAGATTCCTATAATAAAGAATTGTGTCAGAATTACCATATGTTTGACATCCAATAGCCGATGATAAGCAGTGGCGGATCCAGAAATTCCATTCAGAGGGGGCCCCCAATGACAAACCTAGG
>JAUTWP010164674.1:0-10856 GCA_033042655.1 Cyathermia naticoides
TTCTAATCCAATGAAAATCATTGACGCTTGGCTCGCTGTTGATGGAGCTTGACTGACAGCTAGCGGTGTGGACAGGGGACAGTGGACAGTGGACAGTTCACAGTGGACAGGTCAAGTAAAGAGCTGGTCTTACAGTCGTGTGAAACTGATAATGTCTAGTTGATGTGATTTTCAATTGAAGTACAATCAAAGCTGATTTGTTTCAGTGTATTTCAGTTATTTATGAAAATACACTGCAGTGTAAACCAAGTGGGGACTAGTTGGAATAATTTTCTTTTCTTTTTAATTATAGCCTACTAAAACATAAAATCTCAGGGTGGCTTTTAAAATATTTAGTTATTTTTTGTTTTCATTTATTTTATCAAAAAAATGTTTGTCTAACTGTGAGTGCATGTTTTAGTATATAATTAAAATAAAATAAATAAATTTTTACTAAAATTGTGAAGTGTGCTATTTTCCGTTCCAACCAGTAGTCCACAATTATTTCATCAAAGGCCGTGATATGTACTGTCCTGTCTGTGGGAAAGTGCATATAAAAGATCCCTTGCTGCGTGCATATTAAAAAGAGTAGCCTAATTAATATAATGTGGCAGCAGCGGGTTTCCTCTAAAGAAATGTGTCAAATTGACCATAATTTATGTTTGATGTCCAATAGCTGATGATAAGGTAAAAATCAATGTGTTCTTGTGACATCATTAAATAAATTTTAAAAAAAATGATATAAATAATTATTTCAGCTGTTAGTAGTGGATTTCTTTTTAATTTAACCCCTGAAAACATTCAGATAAAGTGTGTTGCCTCGAGTATGATATACCAGTCTTATGACGGTACAATTTTCCGTTCCCACCTGTGCTGCACAACTGGTTCATCAAAAGTCGTGGTATGTCCTGTCCTGCATGTGGGAAAGTGCATATAAAAAGATCCCTTGCTGCTTATCAAAAAGAGTAGCCTATGTGGCGGCAGCGGGTTTCTTCTAAAAAGAAATGTGTCGAAATTATCATATGAATGACGTCCAATAGCCGATGATAAGATTCAGTAACATTTTTTTTATCACTGTACAGTTTGTTGCTACAACTATAATATACCAAAATTTCTCTTATCATGGGACAGTTTGTTGCTACAAGTATAATAAAAAAAATTACACGAATCAGAGGTCAAAATATACGCTATTTTGCTATTCCGAAATTACTAATTTCCCAAATGGAATAGTAAAAGTAATTTTCAGTATTCCGTCATGAATAGTTGGCTTGCAATATAAAACGGAACAGCGAAATTCATATGTGACTATTCTGTCTTCGCATTTTTGGCCGAAATAATATTCTGGCTTAACAAAACTACTGAGCATTTGGTATGTATATATAAACAAGTTTGTTCACAAATACCAGTATGTTAATAAGATAGTACAATCTCAGACAGAATGGTGCTTTCTTAAATGTACTATTCCTTTGGAATAATGGTAACTTTTTATAAAATTTTGACCCCTACCAAATCTATCACAATTTGAAAATGTGAAAAGTTGAAAATTAGACATGGCCACTGCACTGGCTTCCTCCATAATGTAGCAAACAAATCTGAAAACAAACAAAAGCACGCTGAAAATAAGTCTGGATATCTGTTGACAAACAAACCTGTTCATCCCCGCAAATATGTCATCATTCCTGCCGAGATATGGTGTAAGCCTTTCTCCATAAAACACTGGATATTTGTCGTATGAAAACCCGAGATAAGACCGAGCACCCGGTACAAAAGCCGGCTGACAACAAATCAGGTGTTTTGTTTGCAGAAAGTAACACTTGTGATTTGGCGAGGTAATCCTCACTTTAAACCCAAATCACAGACTTTCACAGTGCGTCTTAAAATTCAACAATTCCTCATATCGTCTCTTAGCAGTTGTGAAGGAGATCCTCCATTAGTGTTGCCAATAACAACTTCTATAAGTCACACAACACAGTACACCTGCACTTTCCGTCATGGGTAGGGTGACCGGCATTGTCGGACACCGTACTCAAGAGGGGCGTGCTTGAACACGTGAAAGTGATGTAAGCACGAAAATACACATGCAACCAAAAAATCTCAACCACTGAAGAGACTTAAACCACGACTCAAATTTGAGAGGCCAGTGCTCTACGAACAGTTAGTGTGCTAATTGGGAAATGCCCACTAGCTTTTACCAATAAGAACATTTTATTCTAACACTACAGACATTTAGTTTCAATTTAGAGGTTGTAGGGGAAAACGTCAATAGTTTAGAAAATTTAAAATAAAATATTTATAAAAATCTTTTTGGTTTATCTCTTTTTGACTAATGCTCTATTCAGTGCTAGGAAATATTTTTGTTGTTGAAATTTTAACAATCTTTTTAAATAAATAAAAATAATCTCTTCATAGATCTTCTACAGGTATTATAATGATTTAAAACATTCTATTGAATTCTAAAGTTATGAATGTGTTCCAGTGGCGTCGTTAAACAAAACAAAGTTTACTTTCTAAAGTTATGAATGGAGCAACACTGACCATCAAGCTTTGGAACCAAGCTTTGGGGTTTCAGACTTGACAGAAACAGCATTTTTATTATCTCCACAACCAGACACCAAAACTAAACCATGATCAACTAGGTTGATCATAGAAGAAGATTAAGAAATGAAACATTGAAACTTTCTCCGTTTAACATTGGTACCTTAACGTTGAGAATGTGGAGACATTTGACACACGGCACAAAGCGTGAACCCAGTGTCAGATGAACAAAGAGAAGATGGCTACATTACGGTGTTTGTCATAACATTATTCTAACCCGATACACTTTCTCATTGTATCAATAATGGGATGCAGCTAAATATGGCGTGTGTGTGTGACAGGCTGAAAACCCGCACACACAACCCAAACATGCTCTGAAACCAGGCAATTAAAACTGTGTACATTCAGAATAATGTTAGTCATGGTAAATAAACTGCAAACACTTCTACTAAAGAACAATCTAGGAGTGTCCATCTTGTAAGAATCCCAGACTTGGAAGTGTCGGTGTTATCTCCACGTAGAAGTGTCTGGTCAAATAAGAACAGCTTGGTCAATATTAACATAAAAACTAGTTAAACAATGCGGATATATGACAGAGAAATGGCCAATATCAAAAGTTATTTTATTTGTGGCAAGAAAATGAAAACATACTCGAAACACATGACAGAAATGCAAACAGATCTAAAATTTATAACGTTTTTAAAGTGACGTTATCAAAGTTTATATTTGCTTATTTTAGCACTTCAAATATTTGTATAAAAATACTGAATGTAATTATTCAAATAATAATAATCGACTAACAGCTGAATATATCCCAGGGCTTGAACTTAACGGCGGCACCAGCGACCATTGCCACTGGTGTTGTATAATTGCAATAGGTTAGACCTGTTCTTCACTCTGGCGTCTGCTACAACAGTCTGGCTCTGAATGTAGATGTTAAACAACGTGACGTATGCTTCACTGGTGGCTATTTTTGACTGGCAATATTCTTCCCCACCATCATTTCGCTTGTCGCCGCTCCTTTTCTCATTTTGTTGCCCAGCGAAATAACTCTTGTTATATTTATTTGTTTGTTGCAAAAGTTAAATTTTAGCAAATAGCCATAGGTTCAATTAAAATTGCCATAGGAAAACCTTTCAGCCATGGTCAAAACATTTCAAAATTGCCGTTGGTTGCCGTCGAGCCCTGTATGCCATGAACATTTGTTATGTTTTTTATCTAGAATTTTGATTTGAGATCGTAAAAGAGATTATCTAATTAAATTATTCTAATTGGACATTAAATATAATTCTGTTTTTAAACATTAATACACATCACTGATTTAAACTATTAAGCAATCAGTTGATATTATTAATTGATCTGGTTTTAAAATAATGATTTCCATTGGTTCAAGCTTGTGAGACTCACAATGACTGGCTTGCTGTGACACACTTCCACACCACCCCAGGTATGTAGAGAAGACTCATACACACTTTAGCACCACCCTAGATATATAGACAAGCCTCACAGAATCATACTTCCGCACCACCCTAGGTATGTATAGAAGTCATAATGCTACACTTCCACCCTCCCGCAATATCAAATTCTGGGACAAGTTCCTTAAAGACTGAACCTGCACCCATGGGAGGGGGAGTCGTGCTTGAACATTCAGTGGATGTAGGCACGTGTAAAATGATTGAACAAACAAGCAACACTTACCCACCCCAGGTATGTAGACAAATTTCATAGAGTACTTGGCATGCTAGCTTCCTCTAATGCATACAGTATGGTACGTAATGATGGAAACATTTAAAATGAGATCAAAACTTCATCATTTTCTTCTCAGTTAATCCCCTTCATTGTTAGTAAGGAGTCCACTAGGGACCTAACATAACATGAAGCAATGATGTGAATAAATGAACTACACACTCCAGGAATCTAATGATATGAATGAACAGGGAACACAGCACTCCACACGCAGTAGGAATGTCTAATGGTATTTCAAGAAAACTACATCATCAGCTGGTAACCAAGTAATGTATATTTTAATATCAAGTCATAAGATATGGCTTTACTAAATATAAATATAGTAAACACTTTTTTAAATATTCAAATGTTTTTAATTAATTTGATGTAAATATATATATATATATATATCGCGAATATTCAAATTTAATTATAAAATACAGCTTTTTAAAGTTAATATTTTAAAGAAAACTTGTTAAATGTCCAGTTTCCAGTGGTTAGATTTACACTAAATGGACACATTGGGACCGAATTGGTTGTGCTGTTTTAAGGGAATTCCGGTTTAGAGGGGGTTCAGTTTAGATTTAACGTGCTGCAATATTTGCCAGCTGTTCAAGTATGTCTTATCCTGGGATCGTGTGGGCAGGACAAGCATGCTTAGAACACTCTTGGTGATATAATAAGCATGTAAAATATGTCAAGTGAAGTGACTATTTTAATTGTAACCCACAAGTAAAAAATGAGTTGCTGTTGTAGTAGCCCGAGTATTAGTATCCTTTGACGGTGAACAGCCATACCAGAAAACATATTCATCAAGCTGTTCGACGTCAGAGGATACTCGGTCTAGAAGCATCCTAGATGTATGTTGTTCTACATTGTGTCAACGTTTTGTCCAAGCTAGCAGGTTATTCTGTGCTTGAACACTTTACTGATGTAAGCACGTTAAACCTTTTTCCAGTCCAGTCCAAGCTAGCTTTTTGAAACTTTTCTGACTAGCATCAAAATATGACTGCAACTGTGCTGAAATTTGCTAACATTGCTCAATTTGTCTACTACTTCCCAAAATGTTTAGAAGTGTGAGAAAGTAAAAGTTAAAAAGATCAACAACAGTTTGCTTGTTGAAACAGTAATCCGACAACACCGGCATGCCTTGATGTGAGATTAGCCCGAGAGCTGGAAAAACTGCAGTAAAATAAAAACATAGGCTAATTTCTACATCACTCGCCTCAAACTGTCTTATAATGAGCGCTAACAGACCGCTGGATTAACGGATTGATGGATTAACAGATCAGTAGTGGCAATGTCTTACTTATGTGTTATTTCTGCTCTTTTCAAATATCAAACAGAACGGTTATTCCTTTTAAAAAAACTGTAGAGCTGAAAGGATATTTTGACAAAGTAAGATATGAACATTTGAATTATTAACTGAAACTAAGTTATGTCTACTTCTCTGTATTAAATTTACAATTTACATATGACATGTTTATGAAAATATACTTAATGATGTTAACATAAATTTAATTATTGTGTAATAAAATTAATGATATAAAAATCTTGATAAATAAATTGAGTAGTGAATGTACAGATAACTGTTTTTAGTTGCATGTAAAATGTATATTTTATTTAAACGTTTATTCACAATTCTTTGTAGTTTTCTGTTTGTACATACCTTATTATGCATTTTGACGTCCCTAAATGTATACACATAATTTTTTTTTCAATTTTTAATTGAAATGTGTATGCTGGTCTTGACCCTCTGCGCCACTGTTTATGCTATTTATGAATAGGAAAATATAGAGAATTAGGATAGAATAAATTATTTAACGTCCACGTGCAGAACCAGACTGTTATAGCAGACACTGTATAGAATTAATTGTGAATACCTAGTAGATAACCTCCAAATATTCACTGCAGAACAGTGAATACCCAGAATACTTCAAATATTCACTTCATACCAGAACAGAGAAGAAAGTTTAGTTAGTAAGAAAACAATGTCAACTCTGTATCAATAAAAAAAATCAAATTCACTTAAACAGTTTTACAGCAATTAAAATCTAAATTGAAAATTTTAAGTGTTTCTTTCTACAAACCACATTTATTTACCTTGATAGAAATAGATTATAATTATGCAGTGTTATGTTATATTTTATAATATATGCGAGAGAGAAGAACACTTGTGGTCAACTAAAGCCTCTTTCACACTGTTCCAACATCCAGTGCATTTGTGTGTGTTCCGGTTCCGCCACGACTCTAATCCATCAGAGGATTAACACAGGTACGTGTCCCACTCTCCACTCCTAACAAGACCCAACTAAATGACAGAGTACACACTTGCTCTTAGTTTCAGTTTGCAGGCAAGTACATTCCCGCTAGCCTGGCACTTGACCAGGTGTTGCAGTCCTGCGTAAAGTGTCCGGCTAAGTTAGCTGAGCAGCGAGTCAATACCGTGATGACAGTCTCTGAGAGACTGACAGTTCATTAAATTGATAGCCCTGTTGTGCCTTGCTAACAAAGTAGCGAGGAATGTCTGACACTTTGCATAACATACCGGGTAAACATGAGAGTAGACCATAGTAATAGAGACTTGCCACTTTTCAAATCAAGTCAGGGTTATAATTAAACATCAAATATATCAGTAATGAGAAGATGCAGGAATGGTAATGATTGTTTTATTTAATAGTGCCACCAGAGCACATTGATTTTTATCTTATCATCGGCTGTTGGACGCCAAACCTGCTGCCACCACGAGGTAACACGAAATGAATTGTTTTCTTTCAGTCTTCAGTCAGTAAATTGGAATAGGACGTAGCTCAAAACAGTGGGTCACTGGATCGATCCTACTCAGTGGACCTATTTGCAGTTTGAGCTACCTTCCAACTAGTGGTTCACAACTGGTTCATCAAAGGCAATATAAATGGAATGTTCTGTCCTGTCAGTGGGAAAGTGCATATAAAAGATTCCATGCTTCCTATCGGACAAATCGGTTTTCTCTAAATATAACTATCAGAATGACCATATAATTATTTGATGTCCAATAGTTTTATGATTAAAATGCAATCAAATTGTTTCAAAAATCTGATATTGAAATTTTTATTTTTTATTTTTATATTTCAGTTATAAATGCCGAATACATGTAAAATAAGTACCGTAGTCATAATGTTGCTAGCTGAAGGCTAAAAGCTTGTTAGGATGTTATCTGTTCAATGTACACACTTATTGTTAGTTTTACAAAGTATATCTGAGTTGTAAAGCTGATCCAGTGAAGACTGATGTTCTTATGTAAGCTGACATCATCTCCAGACTGTGTAACAGTGTATCAAGATCTACCAGACAATGTAAGTGTTATCCACATACACGTACTATCTCATTGACCATATAGTACCACAGTAATACCTCACAATGACCACGATAATAACATAGCCCGTGTTCTACCATCCAACGATTGTCACCATTTTGTTTATCTGTTTATTGTGAATTGCAATGTTAACACTTAGATAAACAAAACATCCAGATGTCAAGCATCATCACAATGGTGTTTTATAAATTTCAGAGAGAGATAAAGGAATTTGTAAAAAGGAGTGTTAACTATTTAAGAATTTGAAAAAGAGGATATGGAAATTGTTTGGGTATTTAAAATAAAGAGGTGGTAAATATTTAATCCAACTACATGTACATTGATAGGTATACAGTGTTATATTTATGACACCGACACCACCTCTATTCCTGAATATGGTTTTCAAGTAATCAGAAATTGTAAAAAATCTGCTCGATTTTATTGTGTGAGACACCTTAATATTTATAATGTTTGTGAATATGGAATTCATCAAATTTCAGGGGGTCTCCTTTCTTAAAAATATCAGCAAGAAAATCTTGATGATTAATGTACAAATTTATGACAAACATAAACAAATTCCGTACTAAAAGCAAGATCATGTAACCATTACATGGGCCGAACATGTAATGAGCAGAACATGTTGATGTTTTAAACATTGGTATTTTCAGTTTTGACAGTGATTCATGAGTACCGTACATACACGTACTACCATGGTTTTGTCTGCATCCTTGAATTCTGCTTTGTGCAGATGTATGATAAGAGTTGTGTCATTAGGATTAGACAAGAGGTCAAAGTGAACACTGTAAATCCACGTCTTTGCTGCCAAAGCCTCCACAATGGTATTCTGATACGATATCTTCATCCCTCTGATACGAAGCTATGCATATCCGAGAGTCACAGCTACCCAGATAGCACATATCTTAATCCCTGGGTTCAGACAGCTCGATTGCCCAGACACCACGAAGTGTGCAGAACTTCACACAATTTATTATTTACTCATTTTAAAACTGAAAAACACGTAGACATGTTTCTGAGTTTAATAATTAGCAGCATACTGTTGCCAGTGTGTAGATCACTAGGTGCTGATTCAGCAGTCTGGCAGTTTTGTTATTGTTTCTTTTTTAATGTCTACATATTTGATTTGACTGTGTGAGATTTGCAACACATGATCTTTAGAAGAAACCTGCTGCAAATAACCCGGGCGCAGTGGATGGCTTGAACCATAAATGGCACCCGGGACAGGCGTCTGCTATAACAGCCTGGCTCTGAATGTATACGTTAAACACCATAACCTGACATACTGCAATGACATAATGTGGCTACTCTTTTCATAATTTTATAGGGGAAGGACGTAGCTCAATCGGTAGCATATCCACATGCGAAGTGGTAAGTCATTGGATCAAACCGTTTTAGTGGACCCATTTGCAGTTAAAGCTATTTTCAGTTCAAACCATTGGTTCATCAAAGGTTGTGATATGTGCTGTCCTGTCTGCGGGAAAGTGGATATAAATGATGCTTATTGGAAAGAGTAGCATTTTTGGCTTTAGCAGGTTTCCTCTAAAAGCTGTCAGAATAACCATAATGCATACTAGATGTTCAATAGCTGATGATTAAAAAGCAATTAATGTGTTCTAGTAGTACCATTAGATAAAACAAACTTTACTTTTCAGATTAGCAGCAAGGTAACATCATGGTTGCATACTTTAAAATTAAGACCTACATTTGTCCAACTCCAAATAAGAACTACCGTTTTTGGAGTAGTTTTAATAACCTAAAGTTCAAACAAAATAACTACTATGGTTGCATACTTTGAAATTAGACCAGAATTTGACCTACAATTGTTGAGTTAGTTAACTTAGAAGGGACGGTAACAGCTGTAAAGCTTCCAATTTGATTTTGGGACTATAAAAATAACCTCTAACTAACATCTGATATATTACATCAAACTGGTGAATGGCTTTAATTCAACGCTGGAAGGCATGACGCAAGTCCAAGGACCAGCCTGTTGAACCCGACCACAACAAAACACCGGCCAGCTACAACATCACAGTGGGAAACTGAGCCTGGCTGGGCGCCTCCAGATCTGTACCTCCCCTTAATTACAATCCTGACAAACACAGGTAAAACTAACTACAGAGATAATCCAGGTGTTGTTCTCTGATTGTCTGTTGTATGGGGATGATTCTACAACAATGGCAGGATGTTGACCAGCAGTTGGGAAGCACTAACTATGTTTGTCATCATTAATTAGAGCAGCGGGACGTAGCTCAATCGGTAGTGTATCCGTATGTGAAGCCGTCGGTCATCGCATCGATCCTTCTCAGTGGATCCAGCTTCCGTTTGAGATATTTTCTGTTCCAACTATGGTACCACAACTGGTTCATCAACGGCTATGGTATGTGCTGTCCTGTCTGTGTTAAAATTAACATATTAATGACGCACAATAGCTGCTGATAAGATGTAAATCAATGTGCTCTAGTGGCGTCGTTAAATAAAACAAACTTTACATTTTATATTAGAAAGAGTCTCCTATGTGGCGGCATAGGTTTCCTATGAAGAAATTTGTCCAAAAGTACCATATGTATGACGTATGTCCGATAGCCGATGATAAGATACAAATCAATGTGCTCTTGTGACGGCATTAAAGAAAACAAACTTTAGTTTTCATCATTTATTAGGAATGGTGTGTATCTCAGTGGTAGAGTCGGGTGCTGTAGGTCGTAAGATCCATCCTACTCAGTAGACACATTGTGTTATTTCTACTTCCAGCCAGTGCTCCGTTGTACTACAAAGCCAACCAAGTGCAATAACATCTAGGAAAACATTCCTTACTGCCTTTTGGAAAGTAGCCTATATGGTGTAAGCAGGTTTCCTCTCTTCCACTAACATTAACATCTGTCCTGGACAGAAAGTTCGGAAGCTGAGCTGTGAGCCCGTGACAAATATGTTTAAAAGTGCTTGAACCTGAAATGGATGTAAGCACAACAATAAGTATAGCCAACCTAATTAGAAAGTGTAGCCTATTTTCTAGCAGCAGGTTTCCTCTCTCGTGCAACATGAGTTAGATATAGACTTGTAATCAAGAAGATGCTGTGACATTTTATTAAATAATTTACTTAATTCAGCATACTTTACACAATATATGTGTATGCATTAAATAAGCATCACATGTAAAAGCTACAAGTTGGCATCACCACAACTGGTTCATCAAAGGCCGTGGTGTGTACTGTTCTGTCTATGGAAAAGTGCATATAAAAGATCCCTTGCTGCTTATCGAAAAAGA
>JAUTWP010164685.1:0-10853 GCA_033042655.1 Cyathermia naticoides
TTCATACAGTGTGTAAAACGGTTTTGGTGTTTATCATCGCATGAACGTCAAAAATATAACGTTCAATTCTTAAATAAAACAAACTTTATTTTATATGTTTGATGTCCAATAGCTGATGATTAAAAAGCTATCAATGTGCTCTAGTGGTCTCATTAAATAAAACAAGCTTTATTTTATATGTTTGATGTCCAATAGACGATGATTAAAAAATAATCAATGTGCTATAGTGACGTCGTTAAAGTGGCAGTATACCACGGAATGACACCCAATAAACGATTTTATTTTTTATGCTGGGGTATCGTCAAACAATATAATTATTCTTATCTTAAAGTGGCAGTGTTTTCTGGGTTTTTTTTTTTTTTTTTAAATAATATTTAACCATTTAGAATATATCTTGTATGTTTGATTGATGTCGACCATGCTCCATTCTTCTGCTGTAACAATCTACTGTACCATGATTAGATTATGCAAAAATACACTACGACTCAGCAATGGCGGCAAATAACGGCATATATATATAGTGTTGTAGTACATTTCACGTAACCTAATTACGGTACTGAAGATTGTTACGACAGAAGAATAGAGCGTTTTGGGCAGCATTCAAAGGTACAAGATATAATATTATTCTAAATGGTTAAATATTAAAAAAAATACTGCCACGTTAAAGTGCTAATGTTTGGGTTTTATGCGCACCACGCTTTATTTTTTTGACGCAACGATATGCTATACCATATTTAGGTCACGTGAATAGCGCTACGACGTAGCGATGGCAGATTTATAGTGTATTTTGCGTGATCTAATTACAATACAGCAAATCGTTACGACAGAAGAATGGACATTGGTGGGCATCAAACAAACCTACAAGATATATTCTAAATGGTTAAATATCTATAAAAAAAGACACTGCCATTTTAAATTTAATAAAAATACTTTATTTGCAGGAAGATATTCTGCCCCTCGGCGCGTGGCTGGAACTTACTTGGGTCTGACCTCGGCTGCTGTGGCCAGTATGAAGGTTGTTGCGAGTATGCCTCGGTGTTTTGCTGGGTTCATGACATCATGTGTCGTTGCTGTGACTACGGCTACATTGTCTGCGGTCCGTACTGCCGGAAGGACCCGGATTGCTATTACCAAAGCGACGCGCCAATGAACGACGAAGGAAGTGGTGAATAGGTAGTGTTCATCCGCAATGTTGATTTTATAAACTATGAATTAAATTAAATTATGAATTGCAGGAATCACACAAAAAATTGTTTTCGACAAAGTGATGATATGACGGATTATGAGGTTTCACATGATGTATATACATATGGAAATTAATTAAGCAACACACATAATTATTTGCTCAGACTGAGCAACTTTAATGAACTGGTGCATGAAATGTGTCAAATTTGAACTATTAAGTGAACAGAAAGGGATGAGGAAAAACATAGCCAATAATACATTGACATAATATGGTTTATTTGTAGATGGTACAGATTTGGAAAATGACTTCATTTTATTCAAAAACATTACGAATTTTACTGTTGTTGCACAGACTTAACTGTCATTACCATGCACACATCTGGTTCACGGAATTGAAGAATGATGCAAGTCCAAATATTGACTTTCCATCAGTATCTCGTATAACCTCCCTTCACACGAACAACTGCTTCAAGACGTCCCCTCATTCCTTGGATTTGATTCTGGGGAATCCTGTTCCACTCCTCACGCAAAACAGCAGTCAATTCATTGAGAGCCTGGACAGGTCGGTCTCTGTGTCGAACACGACGGCCTAAAATGTCGCACAGATGCTAAATGGAATTGAGATCTGGACTCATGGCTGGCCATGGACTGGTCTCAACAGCATTCTGTTGCAAGAACTGGGTGACCGCACCTGCTCTGTGAGGCCTGGTATTGTCATCCATGAAGATGGGTCTTGTGGCTAGAGGATGACTATCAAAATGGGGGACAACAGCTCCTTCAAGGATCTCCTGTTGATATCGAGACCCTTTAAGGTTACCACGAATGGTGATGAGGTCCATCTTGCAACCCAAGGAAATGCATCTCCATACCATGACTGACCCTCCCCCAAAGAGAAACGTCTCCTGGATATTGCGGGGAACCATGACTGTGTTCCTGTCTCCAGACACGTGCACGACCATCCGCCATATGCAATAAGAAACGACTCTCATCGGAAAAGTGAACCCTCCGCCATGATGCAATATTCCAGCGAATACGTTGATTACACCAGGCAAGTCGTGCTGCATTGTGAGCTGGAGAGTTTTATGCGCTTAATGGGTCTTCTGGCCCTGTATCCAGCTGCTTTCAGCCGAGTCCTGAGGGTCATGTAGGAAATGGCTCTCCCTGGTAGCCACTGTTGTTTTAAAGATGTGCTCGAGTCCCAGGAACGGCGCCTAACAAGTCTCGACATTGCTCTATCCTCTCTTATTGTTGTCTTACGGGGTCTGCCAGGTCTTGGACGATCTTTAACATCATTAGTAGCCCTGTATTTGTTCAACAGTCTTGAAATGATGGAAATATTGCGCTCAAGTTGACGTCCAATTTGTCTGAGGGACATTCCTGTATTTTTCATGCCAATAATTTGTCACCTTATAGCCTTATGGACAATTTACGACGTGCCATGACAATTATGGTACTGAATAGACAGGAGAGAGTGTGACATGTAATCGTTACAAACTTCATTTCAACACTATTGAGTGTATTACATTTCACATGCATTGTTCGTCGTTGCACGTGCATTGAATATCTTCACGAAAGTCATGCTATTCAGCAAGATGCCACATGTCAATAAATATGAATTGGGTGTTGCTTAATTAATTTCCATATGCATATATATATTTATCAGTTTCAAAGTTTACTGAAACATAAATATAAAATCGCCTTCGTTGTCTGATTTAAAACAAATTAACTAAGTGAATGTTGTGAAAGTGATTACTTTGAGTTTCATTTCTTTCTCGTAGACGATGCCCTTTGTTGTCTGTATGGTCGTCAAGATGAAGCTCAGCATGAGGAAAAGGGAAAACCAGTTCTGGATGACGGTGATGATGGGGTCACGGACGTAGGGTGGATATGGAATGCGTTGCAGTAGGACGTTGTAGTCGTTGAAGAAGCTGACAGCGCTGGAGTTCCACTTCTGTATAACAGCTCGGTTGATCATGTATTGCATGAAGAGAAAGCCAGACTGAAGATATTCTGAAGGAGAAAAACACCCATATATATGAAGGCCGCATACAATTAAACGCTTGTATCTCTTTATACCTTACATGTATGCAAAATGTCCGCGGTTAAGTCCGTCTTTATATGCATCTTATAATGTAGACCTATATTTTAAAAAAAACATTAAAAACCCACCTAGTAATATTAATCATATTAAAATTATTTTAAAATACATGTAATAATTAAAAGGATGTAACTCTTGGTATTTACTTGTATCCATTGCTTTATAATATACATTCAACGAACAGGAAAGTATTAGGGGTCGTCCACAATGTTCAACATTTTAACGAGCATCTACAACCCGTACGTTAGGGGGAGTGGGTTAAGGGGACAACGTACACTTTTTTGAAAATGAAAAATGTCGAACCTGGATTACTTCGCTACATCAACATTTTTTCATTTGGGGATGTACACTTTTAGTGGGAATGGGGGTGGTCAAAAGTGTTCGGCTTGCACGCTCGTGAAAATGTTAAAGATTAGTGTTTTAATAAATTGTGTTTGTCAACATTTAAAAACAAAATACCTGGGTATCTTATGTTTCTGGGTTTATTCTGCATGACGAACTGAAAGGTTTCTCGCGTGTCCCAAGCATCCTTTTCTTCTTTCACTCTTGGCCTAATGGACACGTCAAGTTTGATTGGAAGCTCAGTGTCGCCGTAGTTGACGTTGTCGAACTGCACAGCCATGGCAACAGTAGAGGAATTTGCCATCAGTTTGAAGTAATTCTCCAGCTCCTCTGAGTTGAGAAATCCACGAAGATCAACTAAAAATAAAAAGTTGTTTATAGACCTGGAACGGTAGGTAGCTAAATCGGTAGCTTGTCCGCCTGTAAAGCGGCTAGTCGCCAGATCTATTTTCCGTTTCAACCGGTGGTCCACACCTGGTTAATTCAAAAGTCGTGGTATGTGATGTCCTGTATGTGGGAAGTGCATATAAAAGACCCATTATTGCTTATCGATTATGTGGCGGCAGCGGGTTTCCTATTAAAGAAATTTCTCAAAATGATCACGTTTGACGTCCAATTGCCGATAATTAATAAGATAAATGTTTATGTGTTCTAGTGGCGTTGTTTAAATAAAACAATCTCTACTTTTTTATAAACCAGGATGCAGGACGTACATGGGAAACAACGCATTCGCCTGCGTATCTATTGGTCGTCGGATCGATCCTTCTCAGTGACACTTTTATTTTTGGGTTATTTTTCGTTCCAGCTAGTAGTTCATTACTAGTCCATAAAAGTCGTGATATGTCTGTGGAAAAGTGCATATAAAAGACACCTTGCTGATTATTGAAAAGAGTAGCCTGTGTCAGGATGACCATATGTTTGACGTACAATAGCCGATAATAAGATACAAGTTTGTGTGTTCTAGTGTCGTTGTTAAACTAAACAAACTTTACTTTTTATATATTGTTATATGTAAGCAAATGTATGTATCGTTGAGAGCTGGCGTTCTCGAAAGTTCTAGATAATGTAACGTTATTTTAACAATGTGTGACGTCATCGAACTGTGGTGCGTAAAGTTCAAGGTTAACATGTTGACGAAGTTTTACAATATGGAAACTTTGAGAGTGTTCTGGGGTTGAATATTCTAGAAGCTTTTGAGCGTTTTGATTGGTTATCTTATATAAAAAAAAATCCAGAAGGTCCAAATTGAGTATATAAGAGCATTCTTTGCTGGGTGCATACAGACGATATTATAAAATTAAAACGAAACATTACCATACTGGTGATTTAGCTGAGTTGTGAAGAACACCCGCCCCACTTGCATACTGAAGATTGATGAGACATAATTTTGGACTCTGGACAGACCATTAGTAAGTCTTTTACCATCTAATTATTTGTAATTACTGGAATTGTAATTGTATTTTAACTTTGTATTTTAACTGTGTTTACTGTAAAATAAATGTATTAAATTCTAAATATCATTTGGTGTTATTATTTATTGGTTTCACGCTTAAAGGTCATTTCTACCATAACAAAAGCTAAAGATACTGCTATTGGTCCAGACGATGTTCATTATCAACTTTTAAAACATTTACCAGAATCGTGATTTTATGTCTTCTCGTTCTACGATATATTTTCAATAAAATTTGGCTTCCTGATAATTTTCCATTCTAGGCATGGTGCTATTGTCGTGCCAATTCCTAAACCTGGACAGGATCACACCGGTCCTATTATCGGCCTAGTTCATTAACAAGTTGTGTCTGTAAAACACTTGAAAGAAAAAAAGTAGTTTGTTTTGTTTTACGACGCCACTGGAGGACATTGATTTTTTATCTTATCATCGGCAGCAAGGGATCTTTTATATGTACTTTCCCACTGACAGGACAGCACATACCACGGCCTTTGATGAACCAATTGTGGTGAACTAGTTGGAACGGAAAATAGCCCAAACTGCAGATGGGTCCACTGAGAAGGACCGACCCCTTCAAAGGCGGGCATGCTACTGACTGAGCTACATCCCGCTATCACTTGAAAGAATGAAAGATCAACAAGTTTTTTTTAGAAACTAATAACCTGTTAACAAACATTCAATGTGGCTTCAACAAAAATAGAAGCACTACTGACCATTTAATTCGATTGGAATCGTTTATTAGAAATGGTTTTATTAATAACCAACATGTGGCATCTGTCTTTTTCGATCTTGAAAAGGCATACGATACTACATGGAAATACGGTATTTTAAAAGATTTACATACTATGGGTTTTAGAGGCCGTATGCCTCAATTTATTGTCAATTCAAGGTTCGTGTCCGGTCCACACTATTCATCGCCAAATCTTAAACATTTATTTACTCTTGTCCCTGGTAAAAAAACATTTTATCTTTTTAAAAACAAATTCGACTCTACGAACATTTTTAAATTACTGTTAAAATATTAAAATTTATGTTCTTAATTTTAAATATATTTTTGGCATGCTTTTCATGCTACATTTTTATTCTTTTTTAATATCATTAAATTAATAAATGTTTAATCATTACAAATGGGCGAAAGATTATTGTGGTGACTTTAAACTTAATATTCACTGACTATGTTTGCAGTTGAATGCAAGGCAAGGTTTCTTGGTGACAATGTGTCTGCTGACAGTGAAATAACTCTGGAAGTCTGTCTCAGGTAAGATTTAGAGAGTTTAATCTCAGCCTGTTTGTAGTTGAATTGAAAATTTACAAAACTGTCTTATATGTTGCACTAAAACAAATATTCAAGTATTCCATTTCATTTTGTATTACCCATTTCAAAATATGTTACACAAAACTAGATTTACATGAGCAATGCATAAACGAAAAATATGCAAGTCATAGATGTGTCTATTTTCAGATTATAATATTTATATAATAAAAACAACAAATGAATTTTAGTTGAGACATTAATCCTCAGGGTGTGTAAATGTTTTTGTTTATTTCAGAGTTGCGTGCCCTTTTCCAATACGCTTTTCCAAGCTCTCTGTTCTGTTTAATAATCAGGTGAGATGTTTGTAGTGTTACTGTCTCATTTTAGTATAACAGAACAATCTTCTTCATCTATGTCAGTTATCAGTAGAGTGATTATGTTGTGTGTATTGTTTACATTGTCTATTAGTATTGCACTTATTTGTTAAAAATTAGATAATTGTATAGTTATCTGATATAGTATAGAGACGAAATCTCAAAATAGGCCTGGAAAACAGTTTCTAAATAATTTCGTGTTACAGACAGGCATCCATCATAGATAGTTAGTGCTTGGTGTTCCACAGTTACATCAAATGTTCGCATTTTGTGAAATCTGGGGGTTGGGGAAAACATCTATTTTTCCCAATATTCGAAAAATCTGAGGTGGCATCCACCCTACTCCAATGTGGAAAACCATGCCCTAACTATATATGATGGATGCCTGCCTTAACACGAAAAGATTTAGAAAATTATATTTTTGGGTTTCGCCTCTTCTAATATAGTTAACTAATCTGGTTGTTTTGTGTCATTATTTAAGTTTTAAAAACGTTGTTGTACATGTTACTAGGAGTAAACATTTTAGAAGAGAAATGTTCAGAATTGTGTGACTTATGTTTGTAATATAAAAACGGACATTGTTTGCTGTCAGGTTTATAACCACCACTGTATGATGACTGACGTGCGAGGCATGAACGCCGCCTCCGATGGGTTGGGAGACAGTGCTGACCTCTACCTGGTGCCGGGCAAACTGAAAGTATACACCTTCACATTCCTCCCACACAAAGAAGACGTGGGTACACAGATAGAGGTAACACATCTCAATACTGTGGTTTTGTCTTATAACACCAACATATGGGATTTTATCTAAACCATCATACCGTATTTTTCCTATTTGTAGTGCCCCGGTGCAATGCAAAACACAGAAGAGGCAAACAAAATAGAGTATTAGATAACGTTTTGTAATAAGTATGAAAAATCCTCATGTCAAACCAAAATATTATTATAATAGTTGTTAATAGATTAAAATATCACTTTATCTTGTCATTGACTCCCATTGTTATTATAGACAGAAATCTGTGTTTATTGCTGTGCAATCATTGTCATAATCAAGACGTGTTACGTGAATTTGCATCAGCTAGAAAAGTCATAATGGCATTTTACTATTTTAAGGGAGCCATTTCTTGTTACATTTTTCATGATCAAGGGGGGAGGGGTGCTTATATTAGAGGGGATGTTATAAATAGGAATAATACAGTATTTGTGTCAGTTCCATGCGTTTACACAGAATCCATTTTATTGTGCTATTTTAGAGTTATATTGATTTGATCTGATAATAAATAAATTTTTACACTCAAATCTGCTAACATAGCAATCTGTATTAAGCAGCTACCTGTCTTAAATGGTCACGTTTATTTTCAATGGTTCACTGATTTACAATACAACCTCTAATTAGTAGCCACCTGTCTTAAAAGAACACTTTTTGTTTCTACTTTGAGTGGCTCTATCAGACAGATTTGACTAATTTCTTACAGAAGTCATACTTGTGTTTCAATGTTTAAGTAAGCACATTGTGAATGAGACTGGTATATTTTAGATATCATCTGTCGCATTAGAGATGGGTTCAGATCGGAAGTGCTGCGCAGTGCTGAGGTGGATAGGCGGTGGTGGAGACGCGCTTACCACTCCACTTGCACAACAACCAGTACTTGGCAAGAAACCTACGAAAGATGTTGACAAGGTGGAATGGCAAGAGTTCCAAGTGAATTCAATGATCAGGTATTTTAACACAATTATTCACTGTTTCATAGCTTTAAGAAACAAGTAGATTCAACATGATTCAATTGGGACAGAGTACCGGAATAGACAGATTTTATCCAGAGTTATGTAGCTGAACAGGTCTTTGAAATCATGCTGTTTTGATAAATATTGTGGTCATATTTAGGTTCTATTTATTTTAGTTTTTGACATGGTATAATTTAATATTGCTAACCTGCCTGATGTAGATGTTTTTGTGTTATGCAGGGTGGTACCTAGACAAGCCAAACTAGACATGGTCGTGGAACACAAGGCTCCAAGTTTGCTCAATGAGTTTTATGAAGTGACCATTTCAATTGTAAACAAAGAAGAAACTCCAATTTCCAATGTGAGGTACATATTTTATTAGTTTAATACTTGTGAAACAGAGGCAGCTATAGAATTTATTTCTACATCCATACTAATTTTCACAAAACAAATTTAATGGTTATATGTTTACAGTTATTTCAATAATGTGCTAAAATAAATAATAGGTTTATTGCTTTTGAACTTTTGGGATGATTGGAAGGGACATTTTGTTTTCTGAGGTTATTAATAAAAATTAAAGATTGCTTTAATTATCTTCAAAGGCAAAACTTAAACCAGTTATTGGGATTAAAATAGTGATAGTCAGATCATAGATACCAAGACTGTTTTAGTGGTGCATTTCAATAAACTTGCTTTTTAATGTTAAAAATCCATACGAGAAATCAGTTTTCAGTTCATTTACCAACATCTTTGTATTTTGATAGTGATTGGCACTATGTATAATAGATACCTTGCTGTAAAGGCCATATTAAATGTCTCTTCATAACACAAATATATTTCAGTTTGAATATTAAAGCTGGCAGTTCATAACAGCCATGTTTAGTGTGTCATTTTGCTGGTTTGTTTTATAATAGACAGATTGTACTATAGTTGTTGTTGTTGTTATTGTTTTTTCCTTGTAATATTTCAGTTTTTTATTTATAATATTTCAGTGGTAAGAAATTGAACATTAATTGGTATTATTGTGTTTAACATAATGAAAGTTTTTAAACTCTTGTTTCAGTTTAACAGTTAAACATGCTGATTCTGATGATGCTTCCACTCATGATCAAACAAGTATGTATTATTTATGTAACATTTTGTCCTTATTTGATTTATCTTGTATTTTAAATTTTATCTTATTTTAAATTATAACATTTGGAATATTTGTAAAGTGGAACCATTTTGATTAAGGATTTTTATGTGTCGCAGAAGCTGCAGAACAAATTATTGTTTTGAAAGTTTTATTAATTTCTTAATACATTTTCACTGAACTTCATGTATACAAAGTTGATTTATGAATAAAGTTGAATATTATTTGCAGCACATCTGAGTCTTGATAAGCCAGTGTATGAAGACAAAGTTGTGTCCCACTTAACTGGAATAGCACTGGGTGAAATTCAGCCAGGAAGTCAGGTATGTGTCACTATGTGCTACTCTGTTAATGTCTACCTATAAAGACAATATTTTGCTTCAAGTTTTCATAGAATAATTGAGACACATACCTAGCAGTGATAGTTTGTCATTATATTGTACTAATGAATTATAAATATCAGTTGTCACTTAAAATTGTTTTGGTGCAAATATTGAGAAATTGCTTTATGACTGTATGCTAACTTGTCTTCCACTGTTGGACATTTTTCTATCATATTTTCTTTGCACAAATTTTATAATCTTTTTAAATTCTCTTTGAATTATCTTGAATTGTTGCTGGGATGTGGGTGTTTTAAAACTTATAAAAGGACAATACAAACAAACATATAACTGTTGGATATAAATGTTTTTGATGGTTAAATAGTCGATGTGCTCTAGTGGAATTGTTAAATAAAACAACTTTACTATATTTACTTTATCAGTGTTTGTATTACATTCGTGTGTTTGTTTTTATTAGACTGTCAAGCATGTCTACCTCAAGTGTTTACAGTCGGGGACCCAGTCACTTTTTGTCAAGGTATTTCTATATAACTAAGTTATACTAGTAGTCCTATATCTACCATTGAGATTTAAATTGTTTTAGAATATATATATTTGTACATATCATTGTATGTATGTATGATAATGTAAAATATGTATGTATGTATGTATGTATGTATGTATGATAATGTAAAATATGTATGTATGTATATTTTAATGCTATGGAGAAGTACCTTTTATATAATTTTACATTTGTTTAAAGAAAAACAAAGACTGATTTGATTGTTTATAATTAATAATTATGTAAAGTTGTTATTTTTCATTCAATTTCTTCTAAGAACTTAGATATCAAATATAGTTATTATTTGATATGCCTTTGTTATATATTGTTTATATGATGATTATTGTTTGGCAAGGTATTGTGAGAAGAAAGTTATCTACTTATTGTTATGTGCATTGTTCAAGAGACTG
>JAUTWP010164696.1:0-10851 GCA_033042655.1 Cyathermia naticoides
GATTGGTCAGTTTTTGAGATACCTTGATAGTTTTTACATCAGTTTCAAGGGAATTGAATGGAGGAACTGATTATAACAATAACTCAATTTTCATTTTTCATCATATTTGACTGAATTTGCTGTGCTGGGTCACATATGTTATTTGTACTTTTTTTTAGATGTAATATTCCTGTTCTGATAATGGGTGAAACAGGCTGTGGAAAAACCAGACTGATCAAGTTTATGTGTTCCCTTCAATGTCTTCCTGGGACCGAGGTTGAAAACATGGTCATCATGAAGGTTAAAGTTTTGTTTCTTTGTCGATTTTATTACATTAATTATTATTTTATTTTTTTCACATTGGATTTTATTACAAACTCAGATTAAGAGAGTACTGGTTTATTTTTATAATAGTAATTGTTTGCTCCCACCTTACAAGTTAGATACAAATATATTTATTTTGTATTAAATTTAAAAATAACCCATATTGTCATGAGGTAAATGTATGGTGACCATGGTCTCCATGGTGATGTCTGAACGACTGCAACTTTGCACATTTTATGGTTGCACGAGGGAGACACAAAGATCGCCATCCTGTGTAAAGGGGCTTTAAAAGACGTTTTTAAAAAATATAAATTAGTAACTGTAGGGTCAAATGAATAATCATTTTTGATTCATGGTCTACAGAAGAAACCTACTGCTACCACAGTATTATTCTGATAAGCAGAAAATCTTTTATGTGTACATTTTCACAGACAGGACAGCACATACCACTACATTTGATGGACCAGTTGTGGACCATTGCCTGGAATTGAAAATAGTCCAACTGTAAATGGATCCGAGAAAAATCAATCCTACAACCAACTGATTCACAGGCAGATGACTTACCTCTGTTGTAGGACCAGTATGAACTGTTACCTTTTATTCTGTTCCAACCAGTGATCCACAATGGGTTCATCAAAGGCTGTGGTATGCACTGTCCTGTCTGGTAAAGTGCATATAAAAGACCTCTTGTTTCTTATCAGAAAGAGTAGCCTATGGGGCAACAGCAGGTTTTCTGGGGAAAAATATGTAAAAATGACCATATGCTGACATCCAATAGCTCATGATAATATCAAAATCAATGTGCTCTAGTGGCGTCGATAAATAAAACAAACTTTACTTTTTTTACCTTTTAAAATTAAATCTTAATATGAGGATGTTTTCTTTGTTTCTATTCATATTACATATGAAAGTAGAATGTTTTGTTTTATTTAATGACACCACTAGAGCACATTGATTTTTTATCTTATCAGTGGCTATTGGACATCATTCATATGGTAATTTTAACACATTTCTTCAAAGGAAACACTGCCATCACATAGGCTACTCTTTCTGACAAGCAGCAAGGTATCTTTTATATGCACTTTCCCACAGACAGGACAGGACATACAATGGCATTTGATGAACAAGTTAAGCACTGGTTGGAATGAAAAATAGCCCAAACAGCAGATGGGTCCACTGAGAAGGATCGATCCAGTGACCGACTGCTTCAAAGGTGGGCACACTACTGACTGAGCTACATCCCACTCCCTCATATATGCTTAATTCGAGGGGTTAGTGCCAGAACGACTTAACCAGATTTCTGAGTGCTTAAAGACAGTAGGAACATTAATTGATTGTCGCTCACACAAAAAGCCTTTAAAAAGATGTTGTTTAGATTTTGTAGCATAACTTAAAAAGTAATAAACTCACATTTCCAATATTTTGAACATAAATGAAGGCTTATTATAGCATATTTAACTCAATTTTGTGAAAATGTCAGTTAAGTGGTTCTGGCACCAACCCCTCGAATTATGTTGCTGGTTTGATTTGTGCATACTAATCTATGTCTAGAATATATGTTTTGTTTTTGTAGGTACATGGTGGTACTACTGCTGATGATATCATTAAGAAGGTACATGAAGCAGAACACCTTGCTGAAGCCAATGCACAGATAAATAAACATATGTATACTGTCCTGTTCTTCGATGAGGCCAACACAACAGAAGCCATTGGTTTGATCAAGGAAATCATGTGTGATGGAACAATGGATGGTCATCCATTGCAGCTGTCGGACAAACTGAAAATAGTGGCTGCATGTAACCCATACAGAAAGTATGTACCCTATCATTAATGTTTCATTTGTCACTATTATTTCCAATATTATTTCTTTTATTACTTTTTTAATGATCCAATCATTGATAATAATTTTATTTTTTTTAAACTTTTTCAAAGTACTTTTTATTTAAACATATACAGAACAAATATCCAATCACCTCTGTCTGATAGAAACAATAAGATGAGAACCCTGGAGACATAGCCGTGTTGGTATGATGCTCACCAAGGCTTGTGTTTGTGGATAAACAGTGGTGTATGTCTGGTTGAAATATGCCAATCATTGATAATAATAATAATTACTTGTTTGTGATAATAATCAACCTCATTATGATTTTATTTTTAGGCATTCTGATCACTTCATAGAGAGGCTTGAAAAAGCAGGTCTTGGCTACCATGTGGATGCCGAAAAGACGACAGACAGGCTTGGTATGTATTTCACCTTCTTATTTTTATTATTATTGAAGATTTGATAAAATTATTTCAGATAATATTTTGATAAAAAGACAACAGACAATTAACAATTATTACTTACATATTTTTTTTTGGTGTTTGATATATTGTAAAAGATTTATGCAATTCTTCTCATCGGTAAAACAAACAAAATTTCAGAATTATCTGTAACTTCCTCAATGTTCCACCATTAGTGGGCCCGAATGACCCGTGACCTTTCCGGACTATCCCAGAAGTATTCGGAACTGTGAAGTCATCTATTCTTTTAAGGAGCGGGATGTAGCTCAGTCAATAGAGTGCCCACCTTTGAAGCGGTCGGTCGTTTTAGATGTCAATTAACAATTATTATTTACATTTTTTTGTATTTGGTGTTTGATATATTGTAAAAGATTTACCGTATAACCGGAAATTTTCGTGGATTTTTATTTTCGTGGTTTTCGAGGGTGAGTGGTCAACCTCGAAAATATAGAACATCGAAAATATTTGAAAATATAATTAAATTCTATAACAAATAATCAACGCGATCGTCGTAATCCATTAACACTTTACCGGAAATTTATGTCCTGTACATGCAGTTTACAGGAAACAACAAGCAAATAGTATATTAATGACAACATGTTATTATTTTGAAAGTAAACAAACTACAATAGTTTTAAAGTTTCATATAATCTGTATGTATTGTTAAAAACAATAATAAAAATTAAAAACAGATACAGAGTTCTCGTCCTCTTGACAGGGATGGCAGAAAACTTGTTATCAAACAGTTTATTTACACAGCTCAAGAAAGTCACGATTCAACTTTGTCTGTGAAATGCGTGTATTCTAGTAACGGCATGTGTGTTTTGCTGGTGTAATGAAAGGAAACATGTCAAGCTAAAATTAAATTGCTAACACAACACTGTCTGAGTAAGATTACGTCTCACGCAGATCTTAATTAGCGTTATGTAAAATCAAACACTGTGATCATTTGTCACACTAATAGCATAGGCTACCCTGTTAGCGAATTCCTATAGCTTTGGCGACACGTCGCTGTAAGCAGACGACAATAAACTTTTTATAAACAAATCAGTTTTGCTAAACAACGAAAATAAAAATAAATTAATATTTTAGATTTGCCTAACCTCGAAAATAAAAAACCTCGAAATGTGTTTAGTCCCTGAACCACGAAAATTTAAGACCACGAAAATTTCCGGTTATACAGTATTCAAAACTTTATAAAAATTATTTAAATGGTTATCCCATGACATTTGTTGAAATAAGCCTAACATTTTTACAAACCATCTAATACACTTTCTTTTTCTTTTTTCCCAACACTAGCACTAAAAAGTTCTAGGATTTCAAAGTTTTATACTGTATGTAAAACCTATTAAGTTAAAACCTTGTAATTCTAGGGTCAAGAGTTAATATTTTTATTAGCATATTTGTAAATCTTTTAATACTGTTTTATCCTTGTGTAAATACCAAATAATGATGTTACTTTAAAATGGTGACAATAATGTATAATGTTCTAAACCAGACAAAACTTTAAAACATTAAAACTTATCCATGATAGTGATTCAATGATACACCAAACGAAACATTAATTAACTGTTTTGACAGCATACTAACCCAAGCAATGAATCATCACCATCTTTCTTCAGATACTTCATGAAATATTCTCTTGCTTTTGGCATGTCATTCATAATTACACTAAAAGCAAGAACCTGAAACAGAAAAGAACATACCATGGCCTTTGATGAACTATTTTAGGGAAATCATCAAGCTTTCTAATAGCAGATTAATTTTCCATAACAACACATGACCAAACTACTGAATGTGTATGTCTTTCTCAAGACAAGGATCCCATGTTAGTAATAAAACAACCTACTGCTCATTTCGTTATTTCAAAAATCAAATGCCACTTGAAATTAGCAACTTTGTAATAAATCTCTGAGAAAATAGCATACAATTTTATAAAAAAATAGTTACTATAAAATTTGTTTGCAATAGAAGTAACATTCTAAAATAGAAAAGTTTTGTTTGCTCCATACAAACAATAATGCTTATACAGGTATATAGAAAATAAACAGGTTTTTAAAATTGGTCTAGCTGAAAAATATTTAATTTTTTTGTTTACTTTTACTGAGAAAATTGTGTTTGCTTCATACAAAGATTAATGTTGATAAATAATAAATAGACATTTTTTTTTAATTGGTCTAAGTAGGAAATATTTAATTTTTCACTTTTACAAAATAAACCTAGACACTAACCATCTGTCCTGGGAGTGGTGAAGAAAGCTGGGCATCATCACCATTGCCTGTAGTGTAGTACTTGTAATCTGGACCTCCGAGAGCTTGGATTCTCTTTTCACATCTTGACTTTGCCACCGTCAGCTACAAAAAGATATTTGCCAGGTAAACCTTCACTTCAAGTGAAAATTATAACATTACTTTTGCATCCTATAATAGTATTTCCTAAAATGAAAGGCTTAAAATGAAAATAACCTAGCTGTAAATGGAGGCACGGAGAAGGATCGATCCAGTGACTAACTGCTTCCCAGATTGACAATTGTCATCTGAGCTATGTTCTGTCTCAGTCCAACAATAGTTTGTGGATGATGGAGATAGTTTTCTATCTTTCTCACAATATACAGCTTGGTAGCATTACAATACATTTGCCTAATGACAAATTATAGAAACAGAAACATCACCTGACTCAACAAATGAGCTTGAAAGAACATTTAACATTAAGGCCAGTATTTTTTAATGTTTAGATTTATAAACAAGAACTTTTGCAGTGCATAGAAATATTGAATCGGACCGAAAGAGAGCGACTGATGAAATATTAACAATTCGTATCTACAAAGGTATATTTATTGACAAAATAAATGTTATTTCACACTGTTATCTGACCGAGAGGACAGTTGCATAAAACTAGAATGGTAACTTTTTTTTTCTTTAGAGCTATTTGTTAAAGTTGGCAGTAAAATAAAATTAATAAAAGTAAAAAATTTGACTTTTAGTTTTTTTAAATTGGTGGGTTCGTAAACTGAATAATAAAAAAATACTTGCCTAATGGTTTTATAAAGACAGATACCAATCCCAATACAGATCTATTAGATACAAATCTCAACATGATTCTATTAAGACGATGAAGAAAGTACCTGGTTTATGTATCTGTTCAAGTTTCTCGCTTTCAGAAGATCTCCCTTTGAATGTCCCTTTGGAGAACTTTCTTTATCTGTACAGATAAACAGATATGAATTACATACAATGCATACAACTAACTTATTAACTATTCACAGTTTAAAAACAAGTAGTCTTCCCTTAAGATTCCACAGTCTGGATACTAAAATAATCATTCATGTGCAATGATATAAAATAAGGCTATTCACACATAATTTATGTTCATAATTTGAGGTCAGAAATTACTTACCAGTACACTATATAAAAAGGTATAAGCACAGGGCAAATTACCAAAATATTTATTAACTTACCATAACAAAATAATCCAAATCAATTTTAAATCAATGCAGATAGAAATTGAAAAAAGTATGTTGAAACTAAGTACCTACATAAAATAATCAAATAAAAATATAATTTGACTCTAAACGTAAACATTTAAAAGAAGCACACAGTTTCTGCTTGTTGTATAGCTAGTTAACAACTGACCTCCCTTGATGCCTTGAGCTTTTTTCAAGTTGTTGATAGTTGTAGCATGCATTATCTCAGACATGATGTTGTACCTACAGTAACAGAAATATCATAAATTATACAACTAAAAACACAACTATTTTAAACAAGAATTCAATTGTGTCAACACATTATAACAAATAAATATATATATCTATACCTGAACAGTGTAGAGAAAAAGAGGATATAATTTATATGAGAAATAGATTTAATTACGGTAACATCAATTAATAATTAATATAAAAAAATTAATATCAGTTAATAAAAAACATTTTAGTTGTTAGAATACTCACAATTAAACTTAAAGGAAACTTGACAAATTATCCTACTTTTTAAAATGAAAGAATCAATATTATATTCCAATCTTGATCACCTAAATAATTATAATTAAGACATTGTTTTCATCAATATAACCTAAACATTTATTAATACATTTATATGTAAATTATATTGGAGGTAATAAAACTTTGTATTACTATTTGAGATTAATTAATTATCTACCTCATTTGTTTTAGATGTTCTATATCTACACTGATTCCAATTTTCTTCACAAAGTCTTCATACGTTGCAGCATACGTGTATGTTCGCTTTGTATCTTCAAGCAACTTTTCACGGTATCTCAAATAATTTAAGATTTTTTCATTCAAGTAGTCTGGATCACACAGCATGTCAATGGTAGGCTTGAGCACTGGCAATAAAAAAAATACCAAAACTAATTTTAATACTAGCATACTGAACATTTCGTTGTTAAAAAATATTTGTGACTATTATTAGTACAACAGAAGAAATGTGTGATAACTTTTCTGATGGTCTCATTCTGGTTTGATTCATTTCTTTCCATTTGATAATGTTACTATAAATTACTGGCAATTTACTATAAATTTTCTGTCATGTCAAACAAGAACATGTGCCATGTATTCAATAACTCTCCAATATAACGTAGATCAAATTATTTCAGATGAAACCAATGTTACTATTGCTTAACAAGATTCAAACAAAATAATCTACTCTGTCATCCCAGGCAACCATGGAATTGCTATTTTCTTTAATTTTAGCAATCATTGGTCTGTCAGTATATTCAGGGCTGTAGGAATGATTGTGACACAAGGGAACTGGACTAGCGATGTTTAGGCAACAAAGTGGCTACCATTTGCTAGGGGTGTCTTGGGGCATGGTACCTGATTAACATTTAGAAATGTAGATACTAGAAAACGATTTTAATGACTTCTGATCAAATTATTGGAGTGGTTCTCACCTCCCCTGCCACCCCTATTTTGGCAGCCATGATATTAAATGTTATGGTATATGGTACATGCATTCTGGTACAACTTTTACAAAGTAATCAAACAAACAAGAAGTAAATAAGTAACCTGTTGATGCAATAATCTCTCTCAACAAGTGTCTAATACTGGAACACTTGCGGTATGACACTGGGAGAAGTGTTAGGAGAAGAGTTTCACATAATGTCTGCAGAAAGTCAATCTCAGTGGCTTCGTCCTTCAACCAGGAAGGTAGGATAAACTTGGGTCCATTTTCCGTCTTTTCTACATTTCTACAAAAAAAACATTTTTTAAATTAACTGACATAAAAGTGTAACAGTAAATACAGTTTACTCACTAATAATATTCCTGCTAATATTAATAAACAGATTTTGTAAGTATTTAATGACAAATAGTATATTCTGACCTAAAACTTTTGAAAGCATGATGGTGTTAGCAACTAGAATAGAAAGTGGCTAGAAATTAAATACAATTTTAATCGAACATATTCCCAATCAAACATCTTATAAGTTAAACATACAAATGTAATCTCAACACATTTTTATGTAAATATTTTTTGTTATTGACATTGTTGTACACATGTATGCCTACATGTTCTATATGATAGATATTTTAATTACTGAAAACCATAATACAGTTCTAAATTTCTAATATTAAAAACCTGTCACAACTTTAACCAATTGTGATGTTTATGTACTGGTAAGCAAAATAACAATACATGAAAAGTGTGTGTTTAGAAAAGCAGAGTGAAATGTTAGTATTTACTTTGTGTCGGCAAGTCTGATATCTCTGTAGTGATTATAAAGTCGGTCTACAACATCTTGAGCTATGACCTTGACAAAGTCTATTTTAGAAAGTCTTCTGCTGAGTTCTTGAATGGTTTCCCACATTTCAGATCTAAAGATTACAACAAAACATAATCATTTCATATTAAATACCAATGACAATAAACATAATCAATTTTCAATAACAGTATCAGAATTTTGTTTTAATTTATAAACCATTAAAGCTACTATTAATTTCAATCCACAATCACACTTTTTTTTCTTTTCTTTAAATACACTAGACTCTCATCCAAACTGGACCCCCACTAAACTGGAATCCTGTCAAAACCAGACAAACAATTCGGTCCAAATGTGTCCATTTGATATTTAGTGTAAATCAAACCTCTAAAAAACTGACATTTTACTTGGTCATGTGAATGTCCAGTTTAGAGAGGTTTTACAAACGATGTAATAAAACATGATGCTACTCGCTATCTGCATTCTTATATAATAACATTACATACTGCACTGATGTGACAAGCACATGTTTGTCTTCTCCAAGATTCTGGTACCAGCTGATGATGAAGTCCTGAATGACAAGGTCAAGAACTTCCTGAATGGCATTGTCAAGGTTGCGGGATATGATCACTTTTCTGGAAGGCTCTACTGGACCACACTGCTTTTTCTATAAATATATAAACCAGTATTTATGACAGATATATTGTGATAACAGTGACATTAAAAATGTGATGTTATACATACCCTTTCTGGTGAGACATACACTAGTGATTGTCTTCAGATTGTGACAACTAGGTAAAAACTAATATTATGTTATGTTATATTATGTTATGCATATATATACAGATAGGAGACACAATCAAAAGCATACCAATACAAATGTATTTCAATACCACTGAACCAAAATTATAAGTTAGGTACTTGTCTACCGTCTAGCTGCTTTGTAAACATTAAAAGGATAGGATAGTAATCATATCTAGACAAATAGATAAAGTAGTTCTGTTGACAAATACCACGTCATTAATTCACTGTTTTGCTGATGAGTCTATCTGAAGTAACAATTGTATGTGTTGAATTTCATTACCTTTGCCATATATTAATATTCAACATGAAACACAAACTTTCACAATTATTATTTGCTGGAAGTTTAGGAAATTCCATGAAATAGATTATGTAGTATTAATGAGTGTTATAATTAATTTGATTCTTTTGAGTGAATGGAAATATTTGACTTGACACAACTGAACAATCATTCTTACAGTATATAAATAAAATGACCTATGTTTTACCAACCCCATCAAGGAAGTGTTGACCTGAAGATGATATCTAGTTTAAATACATAGATTCAAATGTATTGACAGTGACACAGACTTAAAAAAATTTTAATTAAAATTAGTAATGAAACTGATATCCACAATAATATTAATAATGATTACCATCATTTTTTGAAGAAGAATGGTTGCAGAATTCACATGTTTGGTTGGTAATGATGGTTTGTAGAATTTCCCACTAGTCAGATTCCATTGTATGACTAACATAAATGTCACAGCAACTCCAATAAGATGGATTGTGATATACAGGAATATTGACAGGTAATCCCAGTAGTACAGACCTGCCAGCAGCCCAACGACCACTGACAGCTGCACAACTCTCCACTCCATACTTTAGATTACCAATAGCATCTAGGATAAAAGGAAATCATTATAATTTATACATTTATAAGTTAACAAAAAGATTTTAAAAAATAATTAAATAAAATACTATATATCGTCCGATCCTTAGTTTTCGAATATCATTAGTTTTCACACAGCTGTTTTATTCAGGATTTCTCGCAATATAAATAGAGATCAAGGGTCGCAAATTGAGATCCAGTCTATTTTTGATAGCCATACAAAAATTCTTCTAGTGAAACTCACATCTATATCTGTAATTTTATGTTGTTTTGCCTTGTGGCAAATAGTGACACTTTTTCTAAATGCATCATCATTAGAAAGTCACCAAAAAACACTCAAACAAAAATTTCAGTACTCACGAGGAAGCGATGTCTGGTAAGTTAAGTTATAAAACTAGCAGACGACAATACCTAAGGTAGGTAATTAATGTCATTTTTTTTAAAATGTCAAACTCTCGTTCGGGGTGTTCGATAATTAAGCTGCAACTTCCAGGTACGTTGTAATTATGGCCATACGTGTTACTGAGGACATTTTTTTCGTAAGTAACTGTTTTTATTTCATGGATTAAATACTGAGTTTACAGTTAATAAAAACAATTTGAAGATTCAATTTGTATATTTCACAAAATCTGCGATCTACGCTTATCCATTCGAAAACCAGTAATCGGAGGATAGCATAGATATGTATTTGTAGGGAACATTTTGTTTTAGAAATTTTGATTACTAAAAATTATCAATGGATTAGCAATTATTTATTGTGTATAGTATTACTTTTAGAATTGTATATAGCAATCTCGGAAACTTGTGTAGCAATTTAAGACATAATACTGAACAAAATATTGCCCTATTTGATATTATCAAAATAAAGGTACTTACTT
>JAUTWP010164707.1:0-10850 GCA_033042655.1 Cyathermia naticoides
GCTAGTGGTACCAGGGCTAGTGGAATCAGGGCTAGTGGGGCTAACTCTTTTATATATTTGTAAGTGACACTCACAGTATTGAATACTAATCTAATACTGATCACTTTTAAGAAATACAACATAGCCAAAGAAAAAAGTAAAGATTGTTTTATTTAACAACACCACTGGAGCACATTGATTTTTATCTTATCATCGGCTATTGGAAGTCATTTAATTATGGTAATTTTGACACATTTCTTTTAGAGGAACACCTGCTGCCGCCACCTAGGCTACTCTTTCCGATAAGCAGCAGGAATGTTTTATATGCACTTTCCCACAGACAAGACATCACATACCACGACCTTTGATGAACCAGTTGTGAAGATCAAAGAAAATAGACACGAATAATATTATAAATTATTATAGTATTTGATATGCATGTTTTTAGTTAGTTTTCTCTTGAATACTTTCATTTATTTGTCTTAAAATACATTTACAATATGTATTTATTTCATTGTAATTAATTAGTTACTTGTTTTATTTATTTATTATTATTGAATTAGTTTATTACATTGTTAGTTATTTTCGTTCAACCAAATATACATTTAAGAGATTTGTAATTTAAAAAAATAAAAACTACATTCCACAAGATGAATTACGAAGTTTTCATTATATATATATATAAACAATTTCTACTTGCTAAATAATAATTTAGTTTATTTCAGTTATCAACGTAAAATAGCAAAACAAACACAATGCTCATTATTTTGATAGAATGCTTAATTTAAATTGATGAATAACGACATTTCTTTTTATATATTCCTGAAATATAAACATATACCGTATGTTTAAAAAAAAAAAATTACAATATTCAGAATTCAGTCATTAACAAAACTATTTAAGGCCAAAATTTGGACATAAAACAAAATAAATCGTGGGTCTCATTTCTTGTCCCGGACACGGTGGATGGATAACAACATAAACTGCGCCATGCTCTGAACGTGCAAGTTAAACATTATGTCCTGTCCTCTCGTGAATTTGATATAATGTTTTGAGATAATCATTATAATTCCATTGGATTTATTAACAATATAAAGTGAAACATAGTGCGGATGTCACCTTGCACAATTATATACAAAAATAATTAATAAAATTACTAATTAATTTATATAAAGTTACCAAAATTGTACATAGATTTAGCAAGTTTTAAAAATCCTTTTAAATTATCAATTTTAATTCATATGATACAAATACAACATTTACATGCAAAATAACAAATCTTAATATGTTTTAAGTTAAACTAAATAATTAAACATAACATTAAAATAAATCTTTATTTTTTAAATTTGGAATTTTTATATAAAATAAAAATAAATAAATGATTTAAAAACGAAATTAGAAAGGGAAATTTTAAGTGGTTTGCGCTTATAGAAAAAAACCACTTAGTGTTAACTCTATTTTAAATGTGTTTTTACGCGATACAAATATAATTTTGTCTGCCATGGGAAGTGCATACATACTTTGCACCTTTGCGATGTGCGGAACTGATTTTACTATATAAATGTTTCTAAACATGGTACACATTTGATTAATGTTGCCTACAAACAAACCACGGAATTGACTAAGAACATTCCCACGGTAGCAGACAAAACTGCTCGCACTTGTGTTCGTTTTCACGAATCGTTAGAATTTAAAGCAATAAATCTACTTGACCAAACGTTCCATTACAGCCCATCACAAATACTGACCAGTTAAAACTAACCATTGTGCGTGAATTACTACCTATCATGATTAGTGACCGGGGAAATTCGCCAGTTATTATCACTACACCATGAATGTGAATATAATACAATGTATATTGAATTCAAACAAATAATGATAGTGCAAACCACATGTTTAGTTTTATAACAAGTAAACTATTTTAATTTATATTTAATTTATTTAAAGTTTTTAAAGAAATTATTATTAAAATGCACAATTTTATATTAACAAAATTTTACTTTTAAGTTTATTCATTATTTTATGCGTCTTATGCTATTTTGTATCATTTATTTTAATATTTGATATTTATTTTAGTTTTTATTTCACGTTAATAAACAAGGAAATAATTACACATAATCACCACCTATAACCATTTTAACATAAAACAGTCGATTATTGATAATAATTCACTTTTCAACAATAATAACACGATGATTTATTAATATTTGGCACATCTGAATATATTAATGACAAAACATATTTTTAATATTTTGATGATATAACTAATATTATGTCCATCTGTTAATTGGTGATCTGAACTGCATATGAAGATGATTATACTTATTGTAAAATATTATAGCATACATAATTATTTACGTTGAAACCCATACACAGAAATTAAAGTTAATTTTCTATTAAGATATATGTATACACATTTTATTATTATTTACTATTTATTACTATTAGTATTATTAATATTATTATAATTATGATTATAATTATTATTATTACTATTATTATTATTACTATTATTATTATTACTATTATTATTATCATTATTATTATATAGAATACTTTATGGTATTTATTTCTCCATATTTATTACCTTTATTCTGCAAACTATAATTCTAATGACTGTTAAAATGAAGTTTAGTTTCGTTAAAATCCAAATAAAATAAGTACATCTGTGTGTGCGTGTTTGTGCGTGTGTATGTGTGTCTGTTGATGTGTTTGAAGTATAATATTATGCGTATATGTGTGTATGTATCTGTGTCTGTGTGTATGTTTGAAGTAGAATGTATATGTTTGTGTGTACCATATATGTGTATGTGTACGCGTGTGTCTTTGTGTGAAGTATATGTGTATGTGTTTGTGTGTGTATGTGTGTCACGTATATGCATAGATATGTACATGGATGTGTATTTATAATTATGTGTGTTTAATTTTTATGTGTATGTGTTTGTGTAATTTATTTTTGAATTACACATTAATATTTTGACGGGTTATTATATTAGCGTGTGGGAGTTTTTTCATGTCGTACAGTATAATATATGATGAATGATAAAACATACAGCGTGCACGTGAAGAATGTTTTCCAATCTCTGTAACAATTTTAAGAGCTGTTTTTACTAACAGACACTAATGTGTACAAAGAACATGGAATGCGATATTTCTTTACACTTTACTTAGCCACAATGAATGTAGTTTCTAACTCACTGAGCCAACTTTAGTAATGAAAGAGCCATAACTACATAATACAAAATTATATATTTATTCATGTATAAAATCTGGTTTATATTTTATAATTTGAACTGCAAAACAATTATTGTATTGTTTAAAACATATTTCTGTACAAGATATATATTCTAAACGCCTACGTTCAAGAATCCTATAAAAATAATGAAATAAATGTTCGCGAAAGATATTTGATTCATAGCGCTTTCGCTCTTATCCCTACATGATCCTCTTTACTATTACTCCCTGTATCACAATTAACTTTATTGGTGTGTTCCGCCTAGTTTGCATAATTCATCTGCCGCTTAATTAAGCATTTAGAAATGTTACGCAATTACTGAAAGTATTGCTTCCAAACGCCAAGTTGATAGGTTTCCATTACAAGGTCATTTATCAGAGAGCCATGATGACCACCAGATTGGAGTTCCGGATTATCTCCGTTGTTCAGAGAAAGACGTTGTCCCGGAATCAGCTGTCTTTAGTTTCAAAGTAAACCTTCCATTGACAGCTACAAGTTGGCGAAGATGTTTTTTTCTTTCACTATATGAAAAAAGGAGCTTAAACCCGCGGCTAATTAGTATGTGAGAGTAGTGATACGGGGTCAGAGCGTCCAGGAATGTTTCTTCGAAAGCATTCCATAAATGAACGCCATTTCTGCGGTGTTTTCAAACAAATTGCTAATATTTTTGTTTCATTTTCAAAGTTTAATTATCAAGGTGGTAAGTGTTACCAGAGTAAAAGCTCAAAGCGTTTAACTGTGGGTAAAGTTTCGCTATTGTTTTGACGACTAATACGTGTATATGTATATTGTTTAGTGGCTGCATTTAATTGAAAACATATGTACACAAGTTGTAATAATTGTTGAGATTTAAACATAAGAAATAATTGTATTTCTTCACTAGTTATATTGAAATAATATATTAGAGTTACTTGTTATGCTTATTTGTTGTTAATTACATGTATAGTGTGGTAAAATATTTAGTTTAACACTATTTTGAGATAATGAACTAAACGCTAACATTAAATTGGACATTTATTCTGTTGGTTAATGCGTGACTCTTTTGTTATTAAATATTAAATACACAATTTCAAAAGAGGTGCACGATAATGAATATAATTCAATATTTATAATACATGTACCGTTTATTAATGTCTGAATTTGTTTAATATACCTTTAGGTATTTTAAAATAAATATTCAAAACATTTTTCTAAGGTTGTCATTTTAAAATGTTTACATATATTTCTTTTATTGTAAATTCGTTTATTTACGCTTAGTAAAATACAAAATATTATTATTTAAATGAATTGTTTTACTGAACTTTTGAAAGTTAGCTTAGTATTTATTTATATAATTAATACACAGTTCATCAATGTTTTAGTTAACATTCTAGACGTTTATAAATATATTCGTTATTGGATTTTACACTATAACGATCGTACCATAAAAGCAGCCTAGTAAATTTTAACAATTATAATGAATGTATATTTAACGACATCCAACACAAACAAGATTTCGTCTACTGATATCACTCTATGGTACACGTATGATGAAATATTTCATTAACTGATGCACCACTTTAGTGGCAACTTACCGTTCTTGTTCTTGACGCACTAAGACAAAACGTACACACTGGTTTAGGTAAATTGTCTAGATTTCCACGCATCATTGTCTGGTGTTTTATACACGGCTGATCAATACAGTCGGATCCCACCATCAACAACGTGTTCAGGTGTGCTATGTAACTAGCCGCTAATCTCAAAGTCTCAATCTTTGACAGTTTCCGGTCCGCCGGCTCTGTGGGGATTAAAGTTCTTAGTGTCGAGAACGCGGAATTAACACTATGAGTTCTGTCTCTCTCCCTGGCATTCGCAGTGTTTCTGGGGGGTGCGGCGTTAGGGTCAAGCTGATCTGAATCTCTTGAAGCCTGTTTTCTTTTCCGACATGATCCGTTCTTCCTGATGGAATCGTCTGGTGAAGAATGTCCATTGCTGTCACTATCCGCTACAACATCCTCATCCATGACCTTGTCAATGTTCTGAATCCCCACCATAACGCCCTTCTTGTCTTCCTCCATTATTCAACAACTACCACACGCAGACTGGGTATTCCTACATCAGTCGATTGGTGTCTGTATTGTCACCTTGACGTTGTGTGTCCTCAGAAAAGAAATTCCCCAATACGTCAGCAATTCTATAACGCTACAACAGTGCCAGAACGTGTCAGCAATGCTATAACGCGACAATAGTTCCAGAACAGGAATTCAACAAGACAACAGTTCTTGTTCTATGAATTCTAGAACGCATCAACAAGTATACAGAGTTAAAACAGTTCCTCTTCTAACAGAAACCATCACAAATGTCCGGACATAACTTGCAATGCAAACGATGAAGACTTCAGTATGTAAATATATCGATACAGAAGGCTTTTTTTTAAATAGACACCCTATACTGACAGTTGATGGTAATGACACGGTACCGTCTCACTGCTCTCTCTCTACACTGTATTTACTAGTATTCCAGTCAGGGGGTGTGGCTTACTCGTCGTTAATCTTCGTTGCTGTTGGCAGCAATGGGCGGAGTCTGTTTGGTCTGAGGAACATAGGCAAACATTTAAAACGAGAAAGACAATTATTTTGCTCTTGTATTGGATTAACACAGACGATTGAATGCCTCACTTCTTTCCTTAATGATTGCCCAATGTTAAGCATTCCAATATGCAGCGTCCATCTAGATTGGTTATGTTTATGGTTTGGCAGAGACAAAATACTATGAATATTAAATACATGTTTCTGGCAAACTAATGTCTGTACTCCCTTAGACTTGATGAACATTGCAGATAACACGTCTGCTATTCTCTTATTTGGTATTTGTTTATGAGACATTCCAGAAAATTTCTACAAATTTCCGCAATATGACATACTCTTCAAATTCGCATTCACAGATTCCCTAGGTGCTAGATCTACTGTTATATGTCTGATAGATAGTGTGCTTAGAACAACCAAGTGTATAACAAGAATAACATGTACAGTTCGTCTGCCGTCTGCTGACTACGTCGAGTTGGTACTAATGTCTAAACCTTACTTGCAATTTCGGCATGTCACACTGATAAACCACGGATCAGTAAAAACCATCTGGAAAATTCACACAAAACAATTAACAGGAATTTCATTCATGATTCCGTAATTCCTTCTGTCATAATTCCGATAATTTTCAACCACTTTGCAGGAGCAATATTAATGAAAAGGTGGCGTTGTTTTTGTGTTATAAATAATTTCCAAACACGTTGCTACATACAAATATATTTTAAAAGGTGTTATTCCATTCAAAACCTTTACTACATGTATATTATAATTATGACTATATAAATATAATTTAAAAAGTGTTATGCTAAATAATTTGCAAACCTTTGTTAAACGGTGCAATGATATTCATGTTATAATAATTTACAAAACGTTTGCTATAATATTATGACAATAATTTACAATGTGGTATGTTATTTGTTTTATTGATATTTTCTGATTATTTTGCGGAATAATTTAAAATATTCCTGTTATAAATAATTTCTAAACACTTTTCTATATTATTTGTTTTATTAATACTTTCTATTTTGCCAATGAATATAATATTAAAATGTATGTTATACACTTTATTGATAAATTCAAACAACTTGGTAATAATTATGAATATAAATTAAACATTAGCGTATTATTTATTTATAATTAAATTTTGATACCAGTATATAATACTAGTAAATATAATTTAAAAGAAGCCAGTTTTTGTTTCATTAAACACAATATTTTACATGTATGTTCACGTTTGACAAACACCTGTATTTGAAAACATTTGACCAATTGTTCATCAATAATTTCAAATCTAAGAATATTAACAAAATAATTATGTTTCCCTTAAAATTATTTTATATTTTGTTTTAAAGTTTGTAATAGTTTATTATGGTGTGTCAAACTTACCATAATGGTTGACGTCCAATAGCCGATGATAATTTATTATAAAAATCAATGCTCTCGTGGCATCGTTAAATAAAATAAATTATACTTTTTTTAGTTTAATGTTTTACTTGTAATTACTTCGCTGAATGATGATGCTGATAATAATACAGGTCTGTTCTGTTTTGTATATTGAATTAATATAAACACAAATAATTATAATAGATCATAGTTTGCTGAAATAGTGTTTTTATTGGTGTTTTTTTTTACAAAAATACAATGTTAAAAACAATAATAATTTTTTTTTTTTAATCTATTCGATTCCTAAATCATTATTCAAAATATTATAGACCTCTCATAATTGAAAATGTGCGTAACTTGTTTATGGGTTACGCGAAATATTTTTCAGTAACCCATAACCTTTTGCGTAAACATTTAAGCAACACAAAAGTTGAATAGTTATTATAAAATGACTGTTGGTCCAATTATATATGGTAGACCTGTCTTCTTCGCTTAAAACATTTAACATAATATTTTCTTACATTTCAAGTATGTGATATATCCTAGTATATCGCATGGCTTTATTCTAACGTTTATGTCAGCTATTATTTTTTACAATTCGTGTAGGCCTACCATTTCATGATTTTGAACTTTAAAATAAGTTTCTAAATCAAAGTCACAAAAATATCTCAAGATGTTTAGAACATAATTATCTGTTTCAAAAAGTAAAATATATTCAATAAAACTGTAAAATTAATTTGATCATTTGAAGCATATACACGAACATAAAAATTATAAGATTATTTTTAAATTACAGTATACCGGTATACAGTAATATATGTTTATTAAAAATTGTTTAATGTATTTATTTAAAAACAAAACTATTATTAATTTAAATAATTCAAAATATTAAAACTAAATCAACACATGTACATTTTGTACTTTATATTTGTAGCTTTCAAAACATTAGATTAAAATAATGCATCGTCATAATTTTACAGTCGAGAGTATTTCGCAATATTATATGAACATAGTGTTTAGATTTATTCATTCAGATTCTTATCAATTAATTTTAATGTTATATTTACTATATTAATCAACTATGTTTCAGAAAATTGCAGTGGGACAATTAAAATTTTAATTTCCTTTTAACAATACTTATAAAATAATATTTTCAGTTTTTCTCTATTTATAAAATGAAAATATTATTTAGACAACAAATACAACACACATATACTGTATTTTTGTTTTTATTACAATCATGTCATAATAGACGGAGATCAATTGTATATTAGTTTTAGCTTGATGTCAGACTGTTAACAAACGAGACACATCACATCACTTGAGAGCTCAGCTGTTTGCAAATACATAGTACAATTAATTAAATGTGTATATAAAAATCTAAAGGAACATCAATATTTTAAAAATAAGTTTCTATTTATTTATTTATTTTTAAAATATATTTGTATTTATTTTTTAATATTAACTGTACAGTAATTGCTGTTGTTTCAGTTTAATTTTCTGGGGTTGAATATATCTATGGAAGGGATCTTTGTTTAACACACATTAAAATAATAAGGATTCTTGTTTAAATTAATTCATAATAACATCAAGTTATTAAGAACTGTCATAGTAAAAAAAAAATTGTAAAAATTCAAAATTATAAATATTATTATAATTATCATTTCAAGTCTTTTTGTATTTTATACTCTATTCTATTTTATTGTTACACTATTTTAATATAATACCTTCGACATGATAAAATAATAATATTATTATAAATCTATTATTATCACCAGTGGATACTAATGTGTTTTTAAAATATTCCTTGTATGGTACATTATCTGAATATATCACTAAATTACCAAGTCCAGTGCTCATCAATTTAACTTTTGTTTCTTATTTTGCTTTTTGTAAGATCTAATAAAATGGTTTAACATTATATAAAATGCGCAAACATTTGGTAACCTGAAATACTATCAACATTTTTCATTACATGTTTTCTTTATAACGGTTATTCGTTATTTCAGTGTTATATAAACATCAATGGCGGATCTAGGCCCTTTTTCTCGGGACCGGCCCCCACTAAATTTTGCGATTTTTCTATTTTTACGTTGTAAATATTTTCGGGAACGTTTGTGTCACTTTGGCTTGTCATTGGGGACCCCCTAAATGGAATTTCTGGATCCGCCAGTGAACATGTTCACTGTAGGCCTATATAGAATTCCAGCGAGACAGAATACTAAATATTAGACTATTTACAACCATTTCTTATTCTAATTATAATCTGATAGTGGTAGACAGGCACTAAACAATTACATCGTCTTGTATTGTTATACAATCGTTGTAGCTAAAATCAGAATTGCTAACTCCCAGAGGTATGGATGAAGCAAAATGTTATAAGCATTGCTGAATACGTTGTATTATACAATGTCTTTCGCCTAGTTTTTGACAGTAGGTGTGGATAACTACGGCTAACTGTCACTTTTATGAAAGTCTCAAAGGCAGTACCAAAATCGCTTACTAACAAAAGGCGTGAGATTCGTTGTAGTAATTTCTATTCGCGCTTTGCACAATTTGTTTTTATTAATACTACGCAAGGTATGTTTTTATTATTATTGTTGTTGTTATTATTATTATTTTTATTATTATTATTATTTGGGGGGTATAGGGTTGAGCGTTCCAAAAGCGAATCCAACGAGAAGTACTGGGGATCAAGCTCTTTGGCCGCCATGATTTGACCATTATCATTGAAAACGTATTATTGTATCTGAACTTATTTTATCTAGCACACTCAGAGTTAGGTGTAAAGGAGATGGATGCAGATTACAGACTGTTATTTTATAAGTTTATGGTGGTTTAAAATTAAATATTTTACATGACCAGAAACAGACACATGTATTATGATATTTTCTTTCCCACACAAATCCTGGTATTCCGTAAGAGTAATGTGTGATATCACAGATCCTCCTCCCACCTGTCGTGTCTGTCCAGCCAACAACTGCCTGACCAGCGAAACAAAAACACACGTTTTCATACGCGGCTGAATCCAGTAAACATCAAAGTATCAAACTCCGCAATCGAATGTTCGCGGCATTGACATCACATGTTTTTCGTGTATGTGGAACTCAATACGTCTTTAAAGTAGCCAGTCGCCTCTGTGCGAATTCTTAGATTGTTACTGTGTTGACTTGCACCTCCAGGACTAGGAATATCAACGTCATCGGAAACGCATTAGGTGAGGACAACCTGCTGGTCTTATCGCCTGATCATAGAAGTATTTTAATTGGTGTTAATTGATCCTGGCTCTCGTTGGATTCAAGTCGCATCTATCATGGTTGAGGATGTGTTTATGACAGGTGTGTAGGACACTGAACAGGATGATGTTGATAAGTGCGTGTATTTGTCTTGTCATACGCGCAGCTGGGATGATGCACGCTATTCGGTTATGCGTGCGTTAGATATTTCATGCGTTTGGCAGTTTGTACATTCGTTCTTCATTGAGATCAAGAGCGGGATGTAGCTCAGTCGATAGCGTGCAAGCCTTTGAAGCGGTTGGTCGACGAATCGATCCTTTTCAGTGGACCCAGCTGCAGTTTGGGCTATTTTCCATTCCAACCAGTGGTCCACAACGTATGTACTGTTCTGTCTATGGAAAAGTGCATATAAAAGATCCCTTGCTGCTTATCGAAAAGAGTAGCCTATGTGGC
>JAUTWP010164719.1:0-10848 GCA_033042655.1 Cyathermia naticoides
CAATGTGTCCATTTAGTGTAAATCTAACCTCTGAAAACCGGACATTTTACTTGGCCTATGGGTGTCCGGTATAGAGAGGTTTTATTGTAATAATTCTTGATGAAGGCCAAGAGGCCGAACATTTGAATGTAGAGCGTTGGTTTATATTTAACTTTTCATAAATATAATACGAATATCTCTGGTCACATACCCGACACAGATGAATATAAAATGACAGGTACATTATGATGATCCACATCCTGGTGTAAACAACATGAAAAAGAATCAATAAAGACAATATAATTACAATAACACAACTAATATCAGTTGCTGATAACAAATTCAAATAAACATCTGAAACCATATGGATGTAGGGTGCATAACACATTTAAACGTGTTTATCCTCTAACTAGCGGATATTTTGGTAACCTGCTAAATCCATATGGATATAGTGTGTAACCCATTTAACCGTGTTTATCCTCTAACCTGCGAATATTTTGGTAACCCACTGCCGCCACATACTCTTTTTGATAAGCAGCAAGGGATCTTGTATATGCATTTTCCCACAGACAGGACAGCACATACCACAGCCTGATGAACTAGTTGTAGAGCACTGTTGGAATGGGAAATAGCCCAAACTGTAGATGGGTACACTGTGAGTAATGATTGTAGACATTAGTAACCATGTCTAAAGGGCCAATCAGAATGGTCAACATTTTACTGATTTGTAAAAAGTATAAAGTGTGTGTGGTAACATTTTTTTAAATTCTTTCATTACATTTAAGAATATAATTATTATGTTTTAGAAAGTTATTCAAATTTTCATATGCTATCATAATAATTTTAACTTTTACCTCACAACAACAATGTAAAACTTACTAAAATCCATGTTAAAACATATAGTAAAAACATTTAACATCTAAATAATGAAAGCCGAAAAAAATGCAAATATAACACTAGAATTCAGATTAAGCTAAGGACCATTTGTGTTAACTTTATAAAAATACACCTTTTTGTTTCACACTTTCAATGTGGTATGGATGAATCTCATGCAGTTATAAGTGCTGAATTAGCATTCACTATGCATATGTCGGCAAGGTTAAATTGCAAACCACAAAACATTATATTTGGCAATTTAAATAATAATTATACCTTTTTAAAGAGGTGGTCCTAAGTTAATTGAAGAGAATGATATTATAAAGCAGATCAGTACAATGGTATGTGTATATCACAAAATGTGCTTGGAATATTGACATAAAAAGCATAATTCATAAAATAATTTATCCATAATACAAATTTCAAAAAATACTTTTTTGACTTCTCTTTTATATTAAGTAGCTGGTGAACGTTATTGATATACACACACATATATATATATATATATACATGTACAGTGGATTATGTCCAAACCAGCATCTGTCTAATCCAGATTTCTGTGTAAACCAGTACAATTTTAAAGTCCCGTCCAGCCAATTATTAACACTGGATAGCATCTGTCTAAACCGGCACTCTGTCTAAACCAGCATTTTTGGTTGGTACCAACTGGATCTGGTTTACACAGTCCACTGTATATAAATGTTTGAATAATGTGCCAAAAATCAGATAATAAAATAAACATAATTGTTCGACCATTACATAATTCTCAAGGGTTAATTCTAAAATATTCAAAATGTATGCAATAAAACATGATACAAGGTGTGGAAAAATACTTTTACAAGGGCATTGCACATGTGCCAAAACATTTTCAATGGATAAAAGAAGAAAATATTTTTTTGTTTATCAACATTCTAGCATGATTTAATAAGTAAAAACTAAAAATGGTAATTTCAAAATCACCTAGAGGATAACAAAAAACCCACTACTACAACATAGGTTACTCTTTTTCCTGTAACACAAATGTCTTAAAATAAGTGCTCTCCCAGACAAAACAGCATATACCACAGTGGTTAATATCAAGTATGGGGTACAGTTCTGAACAGGAATTTGATGTGTGGAATAGCAGAGACTATTTCACTTTCAGCATCAAATTTGAATTTTCAAAATAATACTTTTCTGTTAAGAATTCTCCAATTATACAATACTGGTATCTAACAAAAACTGTAGAATGTTATTAAAATATCTTCTACAACCAATAAAATGGCTTACTGTGAGAGAAAAAAACTTTCAACTACCTATAGATTATTAATAATGTAATATGTTGAAATCTTTCACATGACTAGAAAATTTTGAAATACGATATAAAAATTCATTTTAATGGAGTAATGCATTGGTATAAGCACTTGTGTAAACAAAGTAGATCACTGCTCTAACTTCTAAATTCAGCTAACAACATTTCTAAAATTCAAGATAGCATAAATAACAGTACAGGGAACATTTTGTTCAGTATTACATCTTGAACATCTTGAATTGCTATACAAGTTACCGAGATTACTATACCATTCTAAAAGTAATACTATGCAAAATTAATAATTGAGAATCAATTGATAATTTTTGCTAACCAAAATTCATAAAACAAAATGTTCTCTGCATTATGTAAAATAGATCTAATTATTTACCATGGTATATGCATGTAAAATATCATCATTACATACACATAATTTATATGTATTATAATAGAATACAGAAAAAATTATCTTGCCTTCCACAATTCAACTTGCTGTAATCAGAAAAACTAGTTAAAATTGGTCAATCACTTTTTATCATCCATTTTTAATTAAAAAATTAAGTTTTAAGATGAAGAACATCCGCAGATGAAACTGAATACCATTGTTATCCTTTTTCATAACTTCCACAAAACATGAGAAAAATATATCATAAGGTAATGCATGTTCCTGTTTATCAAAAACTAGCATCCATTTTATTTATCTCACTTACTACCGGCATCACCCATTACCCTTTGTAAAAACCAGATAGAGGCATAAGTGATAAACAAGTACTTGTTTTTTTGTTTTTTTTTTACAAAATAATCAAAAATAGCCTAATGGTAACTTCACCATTTACATACATAAATTATATTTCAATTCAGTTTCATTAGGCTATATACATGAAGTATGTTAGAAAACTAAAATTAATGTTACAAAACAACCAAATTGTATGGCAAATATTGGTAATAGAAATGTACATAAATATAAAATGCATAGATGTGAACAAAATGATCAAACTCAGCAAAGTGAAGTGACTTCATGAACACAAATATTGCTTTATGTAAATGAATTATGATCAAATAATATACCGGTAGATAAATAACAACAATAATAAAAACTTGACTAGTATTGTTCTTTCATTGCAATAAATGCAACTCTAGTGTAAAATATATATTAAAGCAGCCAATCTGTAATATCAAAATTAATTATTGTGGGTTTTTTCTATTAAATTAGAAAATAATACAAAATGCTATTTTCATGTTGGAATTATAAACAAGTAATTCATTACATAGTCAGCAACATGGAGATTTGATATCATAATTACTAAATTCATTAATTTATTAAATAATATGTATGTATACATTATAATCTAGCCACATATAATAAAATCTACTAAACAAGGTTGTATTAAAACCCTTTATATTAATGTTTGGTTTGCAGTAACCCAATTACTTTAAATCCCTTAGTAATATTGAGGCGTGTGCAGCAATGTTTACCACTCAAGTAAATCTTTTCTAAATTACTACAAACATGCATGGTCAGTCTCCAAGTGTCTGTAACTCAAGCAAATGTAAGAATTACAACTGATGTCACATGCATGGCCAGACTCTATTGGCCTGCAACTTAAAGCAAATGTAAGAATTACGATTGCAGTGACGGATCCAGAAATTCAATTTAGGGGGCCCTCAATGACAAGGCTAGGGGCCCAAACGTTCCTGAAAATATTTACAATGTAAAAAATAGAAAAACACTGCCCCCCTAGATTCGCCACTGGATTGTCATAACAATACTACTGTAAAAAGAAATATTTTCATGCGCTAATATTTGCGATTGCTACCTCTAACGAGACAATTCGAAGGAAATGTTTCACGTTATGCCAAGGGGACTATATTGCTAAATCACTTACCGCACCATTCCAGAGTATGGTATTGCGTATGTCGTTGACTTGTGGTACTATGTTGTTAGTCACTTACTGTAGAATAATGTATCTACATACTGCAGGGGTGCACAAATTGCGCGAATGACCATTTCGTTCGCGAGGGTAGCGCAAAATTGTCCTGCGTAACCCATTTCACGTTCGCATGAATTTATAAAAAAAACAAAAAATTTTAAAATTTCTTTCCCGTTCAGTATTGCTGCATTGCCACCTAATCTAGATTGAGATTCAAATGTCTTCAGGCGTATAATAAATTTAATTATTTAAAAAAAAGGGTTATGCCAATGAAAAGGGTTACGCAAAACGAAAAGGGTTACGCAAATAGTTTTTGCGTAACCCATTAATGGGTTACGCAGAATTTTAATTTGTGCACCCCTGAACATGTATATGTACCCAAGTGATATATAAAAAATGTAATCTATTAAAATAGATATTTGCTTAATATAGGCTGTTTTGTACTAGATTAACTAATTTGTTCCAACCAGTGGTCCACAACTGGTTCAATAAATGTTGTGGTATGTGCTGTTCTGTCTGTGGGAAATTTCATATAAAAAAACCTTGTTGCTTATTGAAAAAGAGTAGATTATGTGGTGGCAGTGGGTTTCCTCTAATGAAATATATCAAAATGACATCCAATAGCCGATGATAAGATAAAAAATCAATGTGCTGTAATGGTGTTGTTAAATAAAACAAACTATTTTTACCTTTATATTACCGGTAATCAATTTGGGACCATATTTTGAGCTAGTATCTAAACACAAGTTACTGTTTAATGCATGTGGTTGCTTACCGGTAAGTACGCCTGACTGTAATGCTGCAGTTAAGGCTGTTCCAGAAGAAAATGCCCTTTGGGAAAAAGGATAGGTATGCAGTGTTAATTTTTAATATATGACTACTTTGGAATAACGTGTGATATTAACACTATTAAATCACAATTAAATGAGAGTAAAAATCCTTTCTCTGCCTCCAACCCAATTCTACACTGCTACACCCACCTAGACTCATACCATACCTTCACAGAATACTTAGTAATACACATTAATTAGAGTTAACAGTTAGCATGGTCTATAGAAATGCATAAACACTAATGCATAATTAATGCCTGTATTGATGTATCAACAGCAACAGCAATACCAATACATTGCCTTACACTATCGACTGCTAAGATTAACAGTTGTTGCATTTGTTTCTCTTTCATTTGCTCACATGGAAATAATATTACAATTGGTGAGTCTAAGTGGTTTTTATCTTCTTATGCTTCATTTGTGTATTTATGTAATTTCATTCATGCACGTTTATATATCAATCTTTACAATATTGTTATTTCATACTATAATATAATCTGTGTATGACTACTATTCTGTATGTATAGTAACATGCTTCATTTCATTACCATTATCCTGACATCAAACACTAAATCAAATCTTTTTTCTGATAATCAATATTCCTATAATAAACACACATTTGTATTATCCTGGAATATCCTAGCATTCATAATGCACCTCCTTTTTATTCTTCACATGCGCTAGAATTGTATGCTTGTCCTTCATCTCCAAGACACAATGGAGGTAGGCCTATTATTAAATAAGTATTCTTTAATAATGATTATTATATAAATATGTTTATAAAGTTTACTACTGAAATTGTTTATATAAAAGTTTGCTTTCTTGTTTGATGTTTAAATAAAGGTACATAATTAAAATAAAAAATGGGTTTTACATTTTGTTATTTCATTTACTGATAAAATTCAATTTTTAAATAGATATTTGAATACTACTGTAGTATTATACATGTACAGTACTCTTTGTCTAAATAGATTGCAGAATGTACTAGATTATAAAGAATTGTTAAAGTGTTGCAGACAAAAATTAACTACATTTATCAAGTGTATGTGGTTTATATGAGATTTAAATACATGTAGATATTATTATAGAATGAGTTCACTGTATTTCTCCTGTTCATGCTGCATAAAACACAATGTAGTTCACTAGTTACTGCTAAAAGCTTTGTTTTTTCTAGCTGCCTCTTTTTTTATAAAAAAAACTAACTCAGTTAAAACAGGATTGTAATCCTTGAGAACTTTGATTTCAGATTTTATCTATAAAAATAGCTTAGGACCATCCATAATTTTCAACATTTTTACACCCCCTCCCCCTCTAAAAGTGTACATCCCCAAATGAAAAATGTTGATGTGGCGAAGTAATCCATGTCCGACATTTTCCATTTTCAAAAAAGTGTACACTGGCCCCTTAACCCTCTTCCCCCTCCCCTGCCACACTTATGGTTTGTATGTTCATGAAAAGGTTAAAAATTATGGATGGGCCCTTAGTTATCATATCACACAAACTATTGATGCTAGTTGAAACAGTGGTACCTAGATGTGCTGGCAGTGGGTTTCTACTTTGTGTCTCAAGTACCAGCAATTATATTTTGTATCTAATTAGTCACTAATTAAATAATTTACAGTACATATTTAAAAACATTTTTATATAAAAAACCTTGCCAACTGTATACAACTGTTTTCTACATGTATTCAAAAGCTTTAGTTAATTTATCTTTATATTTTGTATCTTTAGCCAGTCAATGTTAAAATCTCATTTTACATACATGTATATTTAACTATTCAGTACACTTTCTACATATATTCTGCTATCGTTAAAGTATTCTGTATTACATATGTAGTATACTTCTTGATTTTCAGCTCATAATAACTTTATGGTTCATAATAACTTAATGGTTGTCATTTTATATCCAAAATGTTTTAACAGTGAGCGCTACTTATACATGAAACTCAATATTTAAGAAACAAAATTATTAATTACAATTATGACACTCAGGTCAGGTCATGGTGTTTAATGTCCATGTTTAGTGCCAGGCCGTTATAGCAGATGCCTCTCCCGGGCTCCATTTATGGTTTTATTCATCCACTTAACATGCCTACATCACTAAATAAGGGTTCAAGTACACTCATGTTGATATATAATTATATAAAGATTAGTATTATAAGCACACACCTTATAAAATAATGATTAAATTATAATGTGGACCTTTTTATTTTGAACCTCATTTTATGGTTAAAACATGGGACAATAAAATCTGTCTGGAATCACCTATTGTTCAAATCATTTTATTTATCAGTACATATACTAGTATATATATTTACTTTTTATATCATTTAACATAATTAACCTTTCTACCTTTGATTCTGGACTATGAAATTGATAGACTTGCTAGACTAGTGTTTGCACTTAATATTAAACTTCAAATCAATGTACTCATTGTATTTTCTCTAAATTCCAATACCTCAAACAAGCATCAGGAATTACATCCTCAGTTGCTTTGTGACAGGGTCAACACAATCTTACTGCCAATGCATTCTCTTGTGGAAAGTACATGTTGACATAGCACTTCAACAGACATATGAATGGCTTCTCTTCATACTTGACCAATTCTTGGTCATTATATTGATTGTCATATCTCTAGTACTATATAGTTATCCAGGGTCAAAGCTGGGATTTTGTTTATGCCTTTACTCTGTTACTTTTTTTCATAAGTAAGTTTACTGCTGAAGATGCAAGTTTGTTGAATGCTCAAAGGCTAAAATAGAGATTTTGTGTTTGGAGAGTTTTTGACAACTGTTTTATTATGTTGTGAATTTCTGATATTAATTATTGGAAAATAATGTTTTCATCCCTTGTGGATGAAAATCTTTGTAAAAATCTTTGGTTTGTAGAGGTACGTGGATATTAGTTTGTTTACATTTGTTAAGTTTTTCAAAATTTGTCTTAACTGCTACAGAAAAACACTATATTTAAGAATTAATTATACAGTGGATTCTGTCTCTAAACTGGACAAACAATCTATTTAGTGTAAATCTAACCCCTGGAAACCAGACACCTCTGAAAACTGGACATTTTACTTGATCCAATGGGTTTTATTGTAGTTAAAATATTCATAGTCTATATCCTCTTGAAGATGTCAGCAGTTAGCTGAAGAAACATTGAGTTTTTTTAATAGTGGTTTTTAGACAGAGACTTTATTTCATCATAGTCTATAAAGGAATTATATTAATTTTGCAGAACTCAAAACAGAGACACCACAGCAACGAGAGAAGTCTGAGCAGTGCATGAGCTCGAGAGAGTGGTTACAGAAGTATGGACTAGTTCCACAGAAACTTGGTTTGTACCACGTGCTGTCCGGAGTCGCCTTCAAACACCAAGACGGAGTCGTAGAACTGATGGATCCAGCACCAGATCACTCACAGACAAATGCTGTAAGCAATGTGATTTTTTTCTTATCTTTTTTTAATTGTTATTTTCCATTACAACCAGTGGTCCACAACTGGTTCATCACAGCCCATGGTATAAGCTGTCCTGTCTGAGGAAAAGTGCTTATAAAAGACCCCATGGTTCTTATTGAAAAGAGTATCCAATGTGGCAGAACCAGCAATCCTCTGAAAACAATGTGTCAGAATGATCATATGTATGATGTCCAATATCCGATAATAAGATTAAACTACAATGTGCTATAGTGGTGTCATTAAATAAAACAAACTACTTTCATTTTTTTTTTTTACTTGTGGAAGTTGTGGGGTTTTCTTTTGCACTATAATTATGGTGTATTCATTGATTTAGAGAGAAAACAGTCTGGTGTGACTTGAAATGCAGGTCATTACTATGGAATGCTCAATATGATGTCTTGAAAATTGATATAAAAATATTATAATATAGTTATTTAAAAATATAATTTTTCAAAACTCGTATTATAACTTGTTATAACAGTAAACTTCTATAAAATCCACTTTATACATGCATGTCCTTCAATCTGCTCATAATGGTCACTCTTAGTAGATTCATTGGGTCTCTTTTGTAGACAGGTTTGTGCTTATCTATATTTAGTTTAGCTTGTCTAGATCTGTAGCTATTTGTTTCAGATCACTCGCCCCAAGTTGATTAATGCTCGATACTGTGAACAGTTTCCTGTTGTCCAGTGGAAGGATGGAAGTGTAGTTCATGTGCAAGTCTCACCTGAAATTCATCGAAATTATGAACAGAAAATGGAAGTTGCTCTGAATAAACTACAGCAAAGGTGAGTTGTTTTATTGAAAAAGTATTTCCAAACACATTTTTTTAAATTTATCAGTATTCAACATAAAATTGAGAGGAATAGCTGTTGTGTAGAAAATACCATGTTTAACTGTTCCTAAATAGCTACTGATTAAAAATGTGTGATGGGTATTATTCTTTTCTGTTTTGAATTTAGTTATATTGTCAAATTCTATGTATGGTTGACCTAACTGAATTGTGTTTTTCTTATTTCATTGGTACTCCCCAAATAGTATGGTGGGTAGCTGGGATATGTTTTTTATTTACAAACGAATCAAACCAGAATACATTTGAATTCAGTAGAACATATTTACTATGTTTAAACTGTACATCTTAAAAACTGAAAGTCCCATATTTGTTTTGGAGAGATTTTTCCCAGTTAATGGGAAACATATAGCAATCTTTAGTCTTTTAACTTGTCTTAAAGGATGATTATCATTTGAGCATTCTCTCTGGAATTTGAATTATAATAAAGATTGTTATTGAAATGATGAATTGTATCTTGTAAAGAAATTTTATCTATGGGGTATTGCTCATACTGTTATTCGCATGATGATTTTAGTGGCATAATTTATAAAATATATGCTTTTCAAGCTTTTTTGTCATATCTGTGCTTTTTATGACCTCTTCACTGATGTTTGTCAAAATCATTCATTCTTGATTTGTAAAATCATTAATACATTTTATTTGCAACGTTAATAACCATTTTTATTTTCTATGACCTCATTCAACATTAATTTTATTTATTTTTATGGCATGATTAATCCACCCAATCATTCATTCATTTGATTTCATTGATTAGTGAACATTTTAAATAGCACGTAACTGTTACATTTTTTTAAAGTGGTTAGTAAAAATATGATTAGATAAATAATGCTTACACATAAAAAAATGAGTGTAGAGAGCTACAATAGAATTTATTAGTGATATTTTGAAAACTGTCAATCTACTTCAAAAATTTCTACGTTTTATGTTAAAAATGGTTACGGTACAATGTTGAATAAGAATTTGTATTTAAAATTAATTTCTGTTTTAAATTTGTAAAATTTAATAATATTCAAAATTTAGTATTTTTCAGTCACAATAATTTTTAGATGGAAAAAATTATATTATAAGTTATAATTATTTGTTTGCTTATTAATAATTATTTGCTTGTCCTTCTTGTGGCATGTTCATTAAATTATCAGTCCCTGTGGCATGTTCATTAAATTTCTTTCTTAAATTAATAAAATTCTTTGTTCAAGGCTTACAAAACTTGAATCTAAGGAAAAGGACAAGACGTTTTTACCTCCTGTAAAAAAGAAGTAAGACAGACCTTTCAGAATTAGTTCTGACTGAAGACTAAATAGTTGCACTAACAAATAGTGCTTGTGAATATCAGGCAAATTTCCTGGATCAGGACTTAGTGTAGTGATGAAGATTTAGGAGATCCATTTTCATGACATTCTAGCACATTAAATATTTTGAAATGTTATTTCAGGAGACTTTCTCTTGACCATCAAATTTTAATGAAAACAAATTTCAGTTAAAATCAAGTTATCTGCACTGAAATGTTTTAAAATTAATTTATTGGAATTGTCAGAATTGCATCTCTGACAGTCCAACTTCTGAATAATACAATTTATATCTGCCGTGACATACCTATAGGAGTACAGAGGGGCCTACCAACCCAAGCACAAGGGGC
>JAUTWP010164730.1:0-10848 GCA_033042655.1 Cyathermia naticoides
GTAGTGACCAATCCAGTTATATATTTTATTTGATTGTACCTGCATTAACAACCAGACAGACACACAGGGTAGTGACCAATCCAGTTATATATTTTATTTGATTGTACCTGCATTAACAACCAGACAGACACACAGGGTAGTGACCGATACAGTTATATATTTTATTTTATTGTACCTGCATTAACAACGAGACACACACACAGGGTAGTGACCGATACAGTTATATATTTTATTTGATTGCACCTGCATTAACAACTAGACACACACACAGGGTAGTGACCGATACATGTATTGATTTGTTCATCCACTAATAGTGTGACATAGTATAAGAAAGTCAGCGTTCACATCACTAGTATGTCTATTATATATACACGTGTATGTAAGTAACGACATGTATTACAGTGTGAAATAGTATAAGAAAGTCAGCATTCACATACATTTACACACACACACACACACACACATATCACCGTATTAGTCACTAATATATTATTGATGTTATCATTAAACGGTTCTGGATTTGCATAATAAAAGGAAATATCGCGGTTAAAACAGTGATGTACGAGTGTTTTACTAATGCAACATGTATACGTATAACACTGCAGTTTTAATAGTCTGTTTCTTCACTGTTAACGAATATCGTCTATGAACAAAACAAAATTATCAAAACTAACAATACAAATACATTTGTAAAAGAATCTTAAATGAAGAACAGAAATATGGATTCGCCACTATAACAGATACATTTGTGTGTGGCCTACATACAATAATGCTGCCATTTTGTTATTGAAGCAATTTTGAACCGCAGGTCTGACTGTTGGTTTTAAATGATTAAATATAAAAACATATTTTAGATATTACAGCTTCAAGATCAAACATGACCAGAAATATACCAGTCTAAATGTAAATTTCCTGTTTAATAATGTATAATGACAACGCTACTGATGATGATGATGATGATGATGATGATGATGATGATGATGATGATTATAGTTATAGTGATAGTGATAGTGATAATGATAGTGATGATGATGACGACGATGATAATGACAACGACGATGATGATAGTGATAATAGTCGTGACGATGATGATGATGGTGATGATAGTTGTGATAATGATGATGATGATTATGATGATAATAATACTGATGGTGATGACGACGGCGATGATGATGTTGATATTAAAAACTTATGTTCGTTTTGCAATTCGTGTACTACTTGTTAGCATGAAAAATAGTCCAATGGATCCACTACTAAAAAATGTGTTTTGTTTAACGACGCCACTGGAACACATTGATATTTATCTATCATCGGTTATTGGACGTCAAGGATCCAATACAAATGATCAGAAAGTTCCCCGCAACTTAACTGGATGATCCACAACTGAGCTATTGTTGATTATCGGAGAGACTAGCTGTGGGGGATTCAGAAAATCCATTTGGGGTGGTGGTGGTGGTGGTGCAATGACATGAGACGAAGTGTCACAAACGTTCTCGAAAATATTTCCAACGTAGAAAATTGAAACATTGCATAATTTAGGGGGAACTGGTCACAGCCCCCCTTAGATCCGCCTATGACTAACCTACGTGGCGGCAGCGGATTTTCTCTTTTACAAACCTGTCAAAATTACCATATGTTTGACGTCCAATAGCCTATGATTAAAAAATCAATATGTTATAATGGCGTCGTTAAATAAAACAAACTTTGTGGATGCGACATAGTTATTTCCTGATACATATTCAGTTAGTTCCCAACTTTCAGAGCGGTTATGCATGGAATAAACTTCTATTTAAATTCTATTAGCATTGAATGTTTAGTTTTTTCATATATTATCATATGAGTAGCAATATGTCAACTTTCGCATGCTTATCTTCTCCTATCTACTGCTTTGTCCAATGTGAATGCATTCTATTACATTCATCAAACCAGTTGTGACGAGAATACACCTGCCTCGGTTTCATTTCTTTCATACTGTAATACTTAAATTAGTTTCTATTGTAAATCTGTATGTAGCACATTGATCAATATATATATATGGATGTGTATGTGTGTGTATATGTGTGTGTATATGTGTGTATGTGTGTGTATGTATGGATGTGTGTGTGTGTGTGTGTGTGTGTGTGTGTGATGCGTGCTTGCTGCATACATGCTGCGTACGTATGCTTGTGTGTATCCTCTCCAAAACAAACCCAAACAAACCAACCCCCAGAATCCAATAGGCATAAACAGTACATATATCCAATTAAGGTTCAAACACGCTGTCACGGGCAGACAGTTCAGCTTTCTGAGCCGTCTTTTCAGGACAGATATTAATGTTAATAGAAGAGAGGAAACCCGCTACCGTTACAGTAGTGCGGCTACTCTTTTCGATAAGCAGCAAGGGATCTTTTATATGTGCTTTCCTACAGACAGGATACTAGTACATGGCAATATACAATGGCAAGAGATAATTTAAATGCACTTTCTAAATAAATAGGACAGCATAAACCACGGTGTTTGGTATTTAAATCGTGGATCAGTGGCGGCACGTCGACCATGACAGGATGTTAGAAGTAATTTTGTCAGTTAATCCGGCCCGTGTTCACGTTCAGCTTCGGCAGCGGAGTTCACACAGGACGTGACGTATTTATCTAGCCTGAAGCAACCGACATCCGCTGTAATTTACGCCGAGACAACAAACCGGTCTTAGATGCACTCATTGATTACCGATCGACTGGCTCCTCCCACAACACTTCTCTACATTTCAATTAGGACCATGAAGCGAGCAATCGAGACAAAGTGTTTTACGTACTTCACCAATTGTTGCTGTGATGTCGATAGTCGTTCTTGCACCATTTCCACTCTCGTTTTGGTATAATCTCAGGGGAACTGAGTTTGTACCCACAACGAGTGTGTTTGAACCTTTATTGGATGTAAGCACGTAAAACCCTTTTACCTACCTACCAACCTTCCTACCTACCACCATTACCATTACAAAAGTACCTGGAAGTTAAATTAATTTCCCGTCCTGGGTAAGGTGTCCGACATGTCGGAAATCGTGGCCAGGAGGGGCGTGCTTGAACACTGTTAATAATTTGTCCTGTTCCTGTTAAATCGACAATTTCTTCTTTCATCTTATAACATATTATTATTGTACTAATGTTAAATACAAAGAAAACTTCAGTTCACGTGTTTCTTTTCAAAGACTACTATTAACTAATATTTTAATGTTAAATTTACAATCTTTCGTTCCCATCTTATAACATAATATTATTTTACTAATATTAAATACAAACAAAACTGCAGTTCACGAATATCTGAATGATAAATGTTCAGTCTCTCCTTTCAATCTTATAAGATAATATTATTTTACTAATAAAACTTCAGTTTGTAATAAACTCATCTGTCTTTCGAAATACTTGTTTTTCTATCAAGTGATATCTGAAAGTTCAATTTACATTCTCATCGTTCCATCGTATGACATAATAGTTAATATTATTTTACTAATGTTAAATATAAACAAAACCAGTTCACTGTTGTAATAAACGCGTGTGTCTTTTGAAAGACTTTACTATGAACGAAAATCACTTGAATGTTAAATGTACTTTTCTGACCATCTTATAACATAGTAATTAATATTATTTTATTAATGTTAATTATAAACAAAACTGAAGTTATAATAAAACATATATTGTATTTGTATATCGTCTACCTCTGGTTAAAGGTTTTTTTGTTTTGCTGTGTTACAAATAAATATAGCATGAACAGTGCTGGAGAGGAATCCGATTTTTTTAGTTATGCATCAGTGATATGTGTGTGTTAGAGCTTAGTGCAAAGCAATTTTATAATGAAGTAAACAAACGCCAATATGAATAGGTGATAATAATGATGGCACTCGGTGCAAGGGACAATTCCTGGATGACAAAGTCTGGGCAATGTTTGCAGTTTCACGTTCAGCAATGTTATAAAGCACTTTGGTGGCTATTTGCAGGACAATGAATGTAAAGTTTATTTTGTTTAACGACGCTACTGCAGCACATTGATTTTTATCTTATCATCGGCTATTGGACGTCATTCATATGGTACTTTTGACACATTAGTTTTAGAGGAAACCCGCTGTCGCAACATAGGCTACTCTTTTCGATAAGCATCAAGGGATCTTTTATATGCACTTTCCCACAGACAGGACAGCACATACTATGGCCTTTGATGAACCAGTTGTCGAGCACTGATTGAAACGGAAAATAGCCCGAACGGCGTGTGTGTCCACTGAGAAGGATCGAACCACAATTTTATAATGAAGTAAACAAACGCCAATATGAATAGGTGATAATAATGATGGCACTCGGTGCATGGGACAATTCCTGGATGACAAAGCTTGGGCAATGTTAGCAGTTTTACATAAGCAATGTTAAATACAGTACTTTGGTGGTTATTTGCAGGGCAATGATGTCACAGTAAACGTGTAAACACCCTAGGTTCGTGTTAGTGTAACAACATGAATTGAAGTGGTCAATTACAAACGAAAAAGAGTTTCTATCTCAGTACCTACCAGTCTCAACTTCTATAGCTTAACCACTGCACCACAGAGGCCAGTCAACTTCAAAGTTCAGGTTATGTTGTTTAACATCTACATTCAGAGCCAAGCTGTGATAGCAGACGCAAACTTCAAAACAATGAAGAACACTTATAGGTCAGGTCAGGTGTTTAACGTCTACATTCAGAGCCAAATATAGCAGACGTTATAAATCAGGTCATGGTGTTTAACGTCTACGTTCAGAGCCAGGCTGAACACTCACTCTGGGTTGTAGCAGGTACTGACATTAAAGAGCCCATGCCTCCACTGAGATTCGATCTCAGTACCTACCAGCCTCAAGTCCAATAGCTTAACCAGTGGACGACGGAGGCCGGTTTAACTTTTATAGAAACGCGCCAGGTAGTGTAGAAAACCCCCAGCACACTCAGAGTTTTTTGTCATTTGGTTACAACTGGGACTATTAATTAGATTGTGCGAGCTGTCCTGTAGTTGCGAGTGGTGTGCGCTCGCTCAGTGCTAATTTCATTGCAGAGCCTAATCAATGGCAAGAAAAAATGCCACAGCATCTTTCACTGCGAAGTTAGCCTCGATAATTTCGGTTCGTTGCGAAAACAATTTCCGATATAACACCGAACCCACTTAAAAGACAAATGCCCTCAAAGCGTGCTCTCTAGGTGACGGACAGATGTCAGTGTCAGAAAAAAATTAAGGAAAGAACAATGGAAAGGAAAGGAATGTTTATTTAACAATAGCACCAGCATATTTAATCTAAGACTCACATACACATACACACACATACACAAACACACATACTGTCCAGGGTGCAGTGGAAGGCTTAACTATAAATGGCACCCGGGAGAGGTGTCTGCTATAACAGCCTGGCTCTGAATGTAGACATTAAACAACAACAAAAATCTAAGACTATCAGGAATGATAAAATATTTGTTTAACAGTAAATTTAATTTTGTTTTATTTAACGACGCTATTAAAGCTCATTGACTGCTTTTTTAATCATCGGGTATTGGTCGTCAAACATATGTGATCCTCCACCACGAAATGAGTCTTATGTCACCAAGAACATATTTAGAAGTTTTAGCTTTTCTAAAAGTACCTTTCATGCTCTTTTTGTTGGTGAAAACCCTTTTAAAATCTAACAAATATTTTCTGAGATACAAATAATTGAACATGGTAGCTATTCATAATTAGTTTTATGATAATTTTGGCACAATTTTTAGAGAAAACTCGCAAGCATCACATATGCCACTCGCTTGAGATAGACAGAAATGGATATTTTATATGTACTTTCTCAGAGACAGGACACCACATACCACGGCATGATTGTTTAACAGCACCTCATCATATTGTTTAATAGGCGGTATTTAGGTACCGTATCAAACAAATATTTACAAGAAACCCGCTGCCTAAATATAGGTTACTCTTGCAAGGGATCCTTTATAAGCATTTTACATGCATGACAGTACATACCACAGTCTGTTGAGAAGCCTATCGTGGAGTACTGTCTGGAATGAAGTATTATAATGTATTGTAATTGTGACATGTGATCAACAGACTGTTTCCACATACGGCATTACTTTATTATTATCAGAAAGTTTTTTTATTACATTAATTCATTAGTCAATTGTCATCAAATATCAATATGATCTATAGACCATTAGGAATAAATATGAACCGGGTGCTCTTCCATTTTATCCGCGTCTTTATAATTCTCTTAAATATAGTGAACACAAAATTAAAAATTAAAACACCCATGGATACAAACAAGTCAGTCATTAATTTTCTAAATTGAACCCAAATCCAAATAAGACAATCCAGTATTGGCTAAATTGAACGATAGGTGTTTACCCAAACACAAATAAGACAATTCTGGATTGGCTAAATTGAACGATAGGTGTTTACCCAAACACAGATAAGACAATCATGGATTGGCTGAATTGAACGGAAATTTGTGCCTAAATACAGCGATGAACTGGGCTTGGTGGTCGATACTGTGATGAGCTACGTAAGGAACTCAAACATTCAAATGGTTTTCCAATACATAGTGCTAGCGTTAATCGATCTGCTATCGATTTCATTTCTTCTCGATCGATTAGCGTCTTACGTTTGACAGCATCTGGTGCAATGGGCTAGGAGGTTTACGTCATTATCCGTCAACACTTATTTGGATCCTCTACAAGCTGTAGCTTGATATTAGAGTAAAAATCCGATATAGCGAACCAAATTAAAGCGATGCACGAGACGTTTGATTTTTCATGTGGGTGGGATGAAATTCAGAGGTAGAACATTCGCCTGTGAATCGGATGGTTGTCGGTTTGACCCTCTTCAGTGGACATAACATGTCGTATATATTATTATGGAGCGGGATCTAGCTTAATCGGTAACGGCCGCCTGTGAAGCGGTCGGCCATCGGGTCGATTTTTCTCATTGCTATCATATGGTCATTTTAACAGATTTTATGGGAAAACCAGCTACATTTTCCCATTAATTGCAAGAGATTTTTATATACATCATCCAACAGCAGGATAACGCATACCATGACTGTTGTCCAGTTGTGGAGCATTGATGCAATGGGAGAAAAAACAATTGGAGAATATGTCAAACAATGAGATTTGATCCTTCAACATAACGACCTCGGGCAAGCGCTCCATCAATTAACCTAGTTCCCGTACCTTGAGCCACTGGAATGAATACGGACCTGCATATGGTTATTGTGAAGTGATACTTCATGCATCTGCTATGGTCTAAAAACATTTTTATTTAACGACACCGTTAGAGAACATTGATATTTATTTTATTATTGGCTATTGGACGTCAAACATAATAATTATGTCATTCTGACAATTTTTCAGAGGAAACCCGCTGCCGCCACATATTTTACTATTTCCGATAATCAGCCAAGGATATTTTATATGTACATTCCTACAGACAGGACAACACATACCATGGCCTTTGATGAACCAGTTCTGGGCTACTGGTGTGAACGGAAAATAGCCCAAACTGCAGAATGATCGATCCGATGACCGACCGCTTCACATGCTAATACGCTACCGATTAAGCTACGTCCGCTCCTTGAATGAGGAAAACGTCCCAGAGGAAAGGAAATTCCAGAGTATTTTTGAAGATAATCATTGACATAATTGACCGGAGCGCACTAACTTAATCGATTTGTCTTGACTTGTCTATCAAGTCTTCACGGCCTCTGTTTCCTCGTTATCCACTGCCAATGTTAATAGCATGTCTCCAGTTTTTAAAAGAGATCATAGTCTAATGCTGTATATCTAAAGATCAAATAGGTCGGAGAAAGGGTTAATGCAGCATTTGAGAGATGTGCATTGATAATCTATTTCCCGTTTCAGCAACTGGCCCCCACTGATTTATTAATGGATGTGGTATGTTTTGTCCTGTTTGTGAAAAAGTGTATATAAAAAAGTCTGGCACTGCCACATATGCTACTCTTTCCTATAAGCAGCAATGGATATTTTAAATGCACTTAACCACAGACATGACACGATATACCACGAAATTTGATGAACCAGTTGTGAAATATTGGATGGAATGGAAAATATTGGATGGAATGGAAAATATCCAAAATGCAAATGAGTCCATTAATAAGAATCGATCCAATAAACAACCACTTCACATGCGGATGCTCTACCCATTGAGCTACGTCTCGCGTCTCAGAATCAGAGAAAAGAACGTCAGAAGGGAAGACTGATAGACGACGGTCAGATGATCGCTCTGCTATTCCTGGAATCTACGTCTGACTGACCATAAGACTGACAGTTAATACCGACTAGGTGAGTGACAGTCGCGTGTCTTGACCATTCGGCCTTTCCGTGAATTGATTGGCGTACAGCAGCCAACAGAGCATTTTAATATCGCGTATTGACATGCGCCTGGCTACAGCAGTCATAACCAACTAATCCCATTTGGGTGATTGCACGGCTGTTATAGTTACGATGTTCTAGAAGTACATGTTTCATACTGGGATGAGTCAAATGGACGCCAGCTCGATAGCCGCACCCACGGATTCTCCGTTTGATTAAATGTGTACGTTGTTAATGAAGTGTGAAAGGGACAAAGCATGAGAGACAGAGAGAGAAAGAAGATAGAGCGAGTAATAGTTATAGAGAATGAAGGAGTGACAGATAGAGAGAGACAGAGAAAGATATTGAGAGAGTGTGAGACAGATAGAGAGAAAGTGAAAGAAAGAAAGATACTGAGAAAGATATATAGATAGAGAGGGGGTGAGGGGAAGGAGAGAGAGATATAGGCAGGCATATATAATATACCTATATAATTTATTATTATATACATACTACTACGTTCAAATCGGTGGTAAAGTGCATATAAAATACCGCTTGCTGCTTATCAGAGTACAATACGCGACGGCAGCAGGTTTCCTTTAAACATTATGTCAGAATCACCAAATGTTTGATGATCATACACATCAGTTGTAAATACAAACCACTGAAAATATCTGCTGGTGATATTTGGACGAACTGGTGATCATACCATACACAGTTGTAAATACACGCTACTGAAAATATCTGCTGGCGATATTTGCACGAACTGGTGATCATACTCGTCAGTTGTAAATACAAACCACTGAAAAGATATAGTGATATTTGCATGGCCTAGTGATCATACCATACACAGTTGTAAATACAAACCACTGAAAATATCTGCTGGCGATATTTGCACGAATTGGTGATCATACTCGTCAGTTGTAAATACAAACCACTGAAAAGATATAGTGATATTTGCACGGCCTGGTGATCATACCATACACAGTTGTAAATACAAACCACTGAAAAGATCTGCTGGTGATATTTGCACGAACTGGTAATCATACCATACACAGTTGTAAATACAAACCATTGAAAAGATCTGCTGGTGATATTTGCACGACCTGGTGATCATACACATCAGTTGTAAATACACGCTACTGAAAAGATCTGCTGGTGATATTTGCATGAACTGGCGATCATACCATACAGTTGTAAATACAAACCACTGAAAAGATCTGCTGGTGATATTTGGACGACCTGGTGATCATACACATCAGTTGTAAATACAAACCATTGAAAAGATCTGCTGGTGATATTTGCACGACCTGGTGATCATACCATACAAAGTTGTAAATACAAGCTACTGAAAAGATATACTGGCGATATTTGCACAGCCTGGTGATCATACTCGTCAGTGGTAAATACAAGCTACTGAAAAGATCTACTGAAAAGATCTGCTGGTGATATTCGCATCACGACCTGCTATTAAGAACAGTGTTATGGACGTCACGTTGAAATCCCTGTTAATACCCTTATCTTACTACAATGATATATCAGCTTTCAAAAATCAGTCAGATGTGCGCTCCAATCGATAGCACCATTCATTTCCGCTGATTAAATGCACAGCTCTTTTCTAAAACAAACACAAAAACTGACACCGTGTTCAAAGCCCTACCAGGAGTCAGCACAAATGATATTTAAAAAAAACTAATTATGTCGTCAAAAGTTTTATCTATATTCAGAACAATGTGTTATAGCAGACGCCTGTCTTGTGCCTCGATTATGAAATCAGTCATCTCCGTTGGATGGTTGGTTGGTTATACTTGGTTCCGTGATTACATCCAATTAAAGTTCAAGCACGCTGTCATGGGTGGACACACATCAGGTTCCTGAATAGTCTGTCCATGACAGATCTCTGTTGTCTCAGACAGGACATAAGCGCAACACAAATTAAAAGTCGTGACATGTTTTTAAACCGTCACGTTTGATTTTGAAAAGCGAGATACGCAATACATGTAATGAACAGTGCCGTAAAAACGCCATTTTATGTGAATGTTTATATTACGTGAAAAATAAACCACTGTCTAAATCTATTAATGATACACCTGGAACAAATATAGCAACACCAGTATACTTTACTGCATTGAGGAGATGTCTTCAACCTGTAATAATGGATACTCTCTATAGCAGCAGCACAAACAGTAGTAGTAGTAGTAGTAGTAATAGTATAAGTAGTAGTATTAGCAGTAGCAACAGCAGCAGCAGTAGTAGTAGCAGTAGCAGTAGCAGTAGCAGTAGCAGTAGCAGCAGCAGCAGCAGCAGCAGTAGCAGCAGCAGCAGCAGTAGCAGCAGCAGTAGCAGCAGCAGCAGCAGCAGCAGCAGCAGTAGTAGTAGTAGTAGTAGTAGTAGTAGTAGTAATAGTAGTAGTAGTGGCAGCAGTAGCAGCAGTAGTAGTAGTATAGTGGTAGTAGTAGCAGCAGCAGTATCAGCAGCAGTAGTAGTAATAATAGTAGTAGTAGTATT
>JAUTWP010164741.1:0-10846 GCA_033042655.1 Cyathermia naticoides
CTCGCATAATATCATTTTTGCCAACTCATGTAATAAATTTAGTAATAAATGACAACTCATTAGAGATTCTATATATAGCATACTACATAGGAGGTTTAGAAACATGCAGTTACAGTACTTTTATTCGGAATTAGATTACGCATCTTTTAATTATAATTTAGGATATTTTTAATTATTAGTCTGTTTTAAAAAATCCACAAAACAGAAACGTAATGTATGCACTGACAATGCTTACGCTGGGTTGGATCATCCTTCTTCAACACAAAAGTACATGTGTGTATTAAATATGAATGACCAATGCGACACAAACAAACTATCCTTCTTTGACCGTTTGTAGGAGGACTGCCAGGAACCTTGTTTGCTTCCAAATTGTTCCAATATATAGATATACAACATATAAACAAAACTTAAATTATAATAATGATAGGCTACAACCAATGACATAAATTAAAATAATGATTCAATACAACAAATTATAATAATGTCAAAATTAAAATAACATAAATTGTAATTTAATGACATACTAAAAATGTCAGAATGCCCCGTAGAAACAAAAGGATTAAAACAGTTTCATGTATTATATGTGGAAATAGCTCTAAGTTAGATCCGCTTGTTAGGCCAAAGGACATTTATTCTTGACAAATATTGTCCGAAGCGGGAAGGATTAGACAATTTGAACCAATTGTAAAACTTGCAAAAGACAACCTAACCTCTGTACCGAATGTGTTTTATCACCGTGATTGCAGATCAGATTTTACTCATAAAAAGGAACTGAACAGGTTACAAAAACCGACAAATTTTGAACAATCTGTGAGTCAAGGCAGTCATTACGTAAAGGAACTCTATGACAAGAACGTGTATATGAGTCTGTATTTTTTGTGAACACAAAACAATGTATTTGAAAGGTACACACACTCGAGAACCTTTAATTCAGGCAGTTGATCTCAGGGCTGAAAAAACAATTCAAGATATCGCAACTCAAAATTCAAACAAAAAGATTTTGTCTATTTCCTCAAGAGATAGTGTTGAAGCAGAGGCGCATTATCACGCAACATGTTACACATTGTATACACGCAAACAATGTTTCAACAAGCACTACAGATATTCCAATCGAAGATGACTACCAAAAGGCAGAGAAAGCAGCACTGAGTATGTTATTTGAGTATATACACACTGACATTTTTTCAAACCCCCGTATAGTTCCTCTAATAGATATTACCTCGAAGATGGTGTCATTGTTAAGGGATAATGGGATAGAAGCTAAAGATTCAACAAAAAACATCTTCGTAGACATTTGGAATCAGAGTTTGGGGACTCTACATTTTTTATGGCTTGTAGAGTTTATATCAGACCACATACTCTTTCAACCGATTCTATTACTTGTGATTGTATAGCTTTGAAGGACAAACTGGAATCATACACACAGGGACAACAATTGATTTTAAGGGTAGCTCTAACCTTGAGAGATAAAATTAAAGACGGAATAAAGGAACAGGTGTGGCCACCAACGGTGCAGGAATTGACCGAAAACTACATTGATCTACCAGACTGTCTTATTCACTGTTTAAAAGTTCTTCTCGGAGGGCAGCCGTCTCTTATATCATATGATACAACCAGGCCTAGACGTGTTGTTCGACGGTCAAGCAGCATGCCATGCCCGGATCCAACGCCCGAATGTGAGATTTACAGGCAAAAGTGTGTGATTTGTGGTAATGCAAAACATCAAGGAAACTACGAGAAATATCGAATTTCCGAATCACAGAGAGCCAAAACGTTCTTGGAAGAAAGTGTGTTTATGCAGGATGACGTTTATACAAGAACCTGTGATTTACAAGATATCCATTCAGTGGTCGGAGCAGACTTGTATTGTCATAAACAATGTGTAAATATATATTTACTTCAATATAAACGTGTGCATAGTGACAGATCTGATGGTAATCCAACTGCTAGTTGTAGGCAGAAAGCTTGGACAAGTGCAATAGCAGACATTGAAACCGGCCTTGCAAATGGTGAAGCTTACGAACTTAGTTATGTGAGGGACTATGAATAGACAACATGGTTCAGACAGTGTTACTAACCGTGAAGTAAAAGTTCTACTCACAAACCACTTTGGAGATCAGATATGTTATTCACAGCCAAAACAGATAAATAGGTCTCTGATGTTTTTCAGTAAGAGTGTGACTGCTGAAAGCATGGCTGATACCATTCGTTCTACTGATCCCATCAAACAATGTGCTGAACTGATTAGACAGTCTTTGTTTGATGGGTACGTCCTCAACACTTGGCTGCACTCCGTATTGGCATTGTTTGATTCTGAGGTCGTGTGTTCAGACTTCACATAGGTCAATTCTGCCTAATAACCAAGCTACCTCCTTCGTCCGAACATCCTTTAAGAGATCATGGTTCACTGCATAAGATGTCGGAATGGTGTATTCCTCGGGCAGATCAGGCTTTTTGGATGGGTTATAGAATTGTTTCATCTCTTGGCATTTCAATTCAACAGGTTAGCTTCGTCATGATCGAAATTGTCGAATGCTCCCATTGTGAACATCCCTTTGTCAAAGTGACTTGGGAATGGAACTGTTGCAGTGTTGTTTGCTACTGTAAATGATCTCGTATCATTCTAATGACGCATGAGCTCATCATAACTACAACACATGCCCTTCTTATGAGAGTATTGCTTTTTCATGCATCATAGATCGCTTGGTTGTTCATGATGTGAAATGGGGTTCTTTTTCTCCGTATAAGTCATGATACATGATTTGAAACAGACCCTGCATTTGTCTAGATCTATTTTCAGATAGGCCTACTCCAGTTTGCTCATCTTGTTCATCCTCAGGTGTAGGCCTATTGGGTTCAGTTGCATCAAACATGTACAAAGCTGCAAAAACATTCAAGAGGGGTTCTGGAATGTTTATGTTATTCCATGATGTTTTAAAATCATTCGCATCACAGAACCGATTATTTAATTCAAAGTCAATGCCCAACAAAGACTGTCTAAATCAGTTCAGCACATTGTTTGATGGGATCAGTAGAACGAATGGTTTCAGCCATGCTTTCAGCAGTCACACTCTTACTGAAAAACACCAGAGAGCTATTCATCTGTTTTGGCTGTGAATAACATATCTGATCTCCAAAGTGGTTTGTGAGTAGAACGTTTACCTCACGGTTAGTAACACTGTCTGAACCATGTTGTCTATTCAGAGAGTCCCTCACATAACTAAGTTCGTAAGCTTCACCATGTGCAAGGTCGGTTTCAATGTCTGCTATTACACTTGTCCAAGCTTTCTGCCCACATCTAGCAGTTGAATTATCATCAGATCTGTCACTATGCACACGTTCATATTGAAGTAAATATCTATTTACACATTGTTTATGACAATACAAGTCTGCTCCGACCACTGAAAGGATATCTTGTAAATCACAGGTTCTTGTATAAACGTCATCCTGCATAAACACACTTGCTTCCAAGAACTTTTTGGCTCTCTTTGATGTTTTGCATTACCACAAATCACACACTTTTGCCTGTAACTCTCGCATTCGGGAGTTGGATCCGGGCGTGGCATGCTGCTTGACCGTCGAACAAAACGTCTAGGCATGGTTGTATCATATGGGGACTCAGCTGACTTGCCTTTGATGATTCCATCAAGGACTGTCTTCATGGTGTAAGTCTTGTAACAATCATTTGACATATGATACACAAAGTCCTCCTGACCTATCACCTTTAGTCTTTTGCTGACAACGTCTTCCATGATCAATGCTGCCTCGTGAACACGCTTGCGGCCATTTTCAGTGCCTATTGTTGGCTCTGGGGTCGACTTCTGGCAGATTATGCACCTTTTGCGATGAGCCTCTATTCCCGAGTCCGCTGTAAGCTTTACAGTCTTTCTCTCAGTCATGGAAGCCACTTGAACAGCAAGCCTGGTAAATGTGAAAAATAATTATTATTATAATCTATATTGATGACTGACACTACTGAATCAGATATCTTACTAACTGTTGGACTCGGCTTACAGGTGACCCTGGGGCCTGACCCTGACAATAGTAGGTCTATTTGATAACATGGTGTACTTTTGAAGAATTTATGTAATAATTGTATGACTTAGAGGAATACCATGTTGGAATTTTATGAAAATCAGCAGGCAGGACATTTGCATTTGATTATGTAGTAGTAATTGACAACTTCAACCATTAAAGCCCTATTGATGGTTTTCTCTTGGCTTTTCTTCACATTTTCATATAAATTCGATAATTAAGTGTGAGATATTGCCATGATATAAGGTGTTTTTTACTTCATAGTTGACTTTACCTGATAGAGCATGTGCTAAGCCAAGTTTTTATAATTTGCACTTATTTGACCTTTGACCTTGGAAAGTGTGACCTTGAAGGTCAAATATTGGCAAATATCAGGATAGACAGTGTATCAGTCACCAATGCAATCATTTTAAGGGGTCATTGGTTATTCTAGATTGATTGGCTGCCTTACTATGGACATTTCCCTTTTGCTGCCATAAAACAGCTATTTTTAGCACTTTTTAACATAGGTTGTCTTTCGTTTCCTACAGGGCATTAATTATCCAATGTACGTGAACATGGGTGGGTTAAAATCATAGCAGGGTATCTAATCAAATATATTTAGGTGTAAAAGTAGCAAGGTTGGTCCGTTCCTAGCCTTGGTAAAGCTGTTTATACCTGTACTACAGATTTTGGGCAAGCCCAAAAATTGGTGACCTTTTGACCTCTGGTGACCTCATTATTTGACCCATTGGTATATAACACACATAATTGTAAAGAGCCCCCCATGACACACATTTTGAGTGGTGATATGTAACCATGTGATGAATATATGAGGCATTATGACCATTTCAATTTGCCCTACCCCTAAATATTGGCCCCAATTTGTCCCTCACCACCACATGAAAAGACCCAATTTTCTCACTTAGTGCCGGGTTACAAAAATGTTAACCAGGATTTTCCACTAAGGTAGGTAGTCTACTTCAAAATTCCAGTGAGTAACTTAGGGTACATTTCATGCACACGGGAACCCACCCAGCTCCTGGACTACAGGCAAAACATTCATGATCAGCGACAGTGACGTCACATGCACCGTCTCGTGTAGAAAACTTGGATGAACTGACAACCGAATTATTCAGTGGAGCGATGATTTCTGGAGGCACATTTAACATAAACTTTTAACTTTTCAGCAATGAATAATTCCATGAACATCAATAAAAGAAAACACACCGATGACGACACTGATATTGAATAAACAATTCTTGACATTTTTCTTTCTCTTTTCAGACTTTTGGCAGTTTTGCTTTTTTGATAAACTGGTTCACAGAATGTTTTTAAATATTACATTGTTCGTAATAATTTTAGCTGTTACATTGTCTTTAAAAGGCATTTCAAACTATATTAAAATTGTCCTGGGTAGGGTTTCTGGTATAAAAACCAGAGTCCGTGCCCAGGAGAGGCGTGCTTGAACACTTTTTTAGTGATGTAAGCACGTAAAACCTTTTTCCAGTCCAGTCCATATTAAAATTATAAGCAACTTTTCACTCATTCTTTCTTATTTGTGTTTATTGTATAAATATAATTATATGAGATATATTAGATTTCTGTATGAAATCCCCTTGTATTACTTAAAAGTATTAAAACATTGGATTCTTTGACCCCAAAAAGCTATGCCTAGCCACCAAGACCATCTTTCTAATTTGTATAGTAAGAGAGATATTATCATTTATAAATTTGGCGGCCATCTTGGATATTTCAATTTCTCCAAGGGTGGCACTTAATATGATTAAAGATTTGGATTCATGGACCCAACAAACCTATGTCTAGCTACCAAGATCATTGTTCTAGGTGGTCTAGTAACAGAGACATGATCATTTATAAATGTGGCGGCAATGTTGGCCGCCATCTTGAATATATCAATTTCCCCAAGGGTGCCGCGTGTGCACCCATCAAATCCTGATTATGGATGGTATGGAGATGCAAAAACCGTTGAAAAACATTGGGTGGACCCTACTTAGGGGTTATCACCTTTGGCAACCAGACTATAGTACACAAAAGTGTATGTAGCCATTGACTTGTGAAGATGATGTTTGAGTAATGGAACCAACAGTAGCTTTCCGTTCTACAAGAGCGCTGTGCTGGCTAATATAAGCATAAAAAGGAGTCATCAACAAGTGCTATGTTCTCAATTCAGACTACTAAAGTTTATAGCATGACACTTTGAAAGTGGAAATTTCCCATCAGTTTCCGACTTTCGTGTTGCGATGGACCCTGTTATTCAAAACAAACGAAATACTTACGATATACATGCATCTTACGTTTGATTTACAGCGTCATGGCTGTTACGGTCTGAATCCATGTAATACTATACAGACATATTTTTTAAATTAATGTCTCCTGGGTAGGGCATCATGAAGACCGTATGTCGTGCCCAGGAGGGGCGTGCTTGAACACTTTTGTGATGTAAGCACCTTAACAAATATTTCCAGTCCAGTCCATTAAAGTCATTTTACTTGGTCCCTTGGGTGTCCGGTTTAGAGATATTTTACTATATATATATATATATATGTATATATATATATTTATGTGTGTGTGTGTGTGTGTGTGTGTGTGTGTGTTTATGTGTGTGCATGTGTGTATGTATGTATGTATGTATGTATGTATGTATGAGTGTGTGTGTGTGCTTATGTGCATGTGTATGTATGTTTGTGTGTGTGTATTTGTGTATATGTATGTGTGTGTGTATGTGTGTATGTGTGTATGTATGTATGTGTGTGTGTATGTGTGTATGCATGTATGTGTGTGTATGTATGAGTGTGTGTATGTATGTGTGTGTGTGTATGTGTGTATGTATGTATGTGTGTGTATGTATGTGTGTGCGTGTGTAGAGTTGAACCTGTGTATAACAAACACCAATGGGATCAATAGAAAGTGGCCATTATGGGCAGGTCGCTGTTATATAGAGGTGCCCGTTAGAGCACGTTCTAATGTATATATACTAGTATAACAATATAATTTACTTTTTGTTTCCTGTTTAAATGGTGTATATTGTTTTCAGTTTGTTGTCACTATTATCATGTAAAAAATTCCGAGAAACAGTTGTCTCATACATAATTTTATTTTGAAGAAAACAAAACGAGCCTGATTAATTATAGCAAATGTTTATGATCGAACGTTTTTGAAAATAATTTGGAATTGATGCAAGCGTAACGTTTATCCCATCTAATGTTTTTAATTTTGCTTAACGATTTTGAAATTAGTTTTATTGTTAGCGGTGCTGAGGAATACATTATTTGTGGAATTCAGTCTGGTTTTGTTAATTATGTTGATTTAGTTTCATTTTGTGAATCTGTAGAAGGCGTACAACCTTTATTGAATAATTCATATATTTGTGCGAACAAATGGAAACTCACTGTTAATATAGATAAGACACAAATACATGTACGTTGTGTTGTATTTAGAAACTCACTGTTAATATAGATAACACAAATACATGTACGTTGTGTTGTATTTAGAAATGGAAACTCACTGTTAATATAGATAAGACAAATACATGTACGTTGTGTTGTATTTAGAAATGGTGGAAAGATAAAGCATTTTGAAACATGAAATTACAATAATACTGCACTAGGTATTCTTTTCGGATATAATTTATTGTTTACAGAAATATCTAGCAGACCAGGAACCATATGTATGAAGACCAGGTACATTTAATGGCGTTTAAATTTCTTTAGCTCTGTATACGTTGCATGCAAAGTATCTGCTGATTAGAGGATAACTGTAGTTTCTTCATATACTAGTATATGGCCCCAGGTTCGTAAAGTTTTATTTGCTTTAATGTATATTCTAACTGTAACCATTTGAGTATGAATTATAAAACAATGTTATGTTTATTTGTTTACTAGTATTGTATGTTAATCACGTGAAGATTGGTTGTTGTTTTGAGGTTATGGTTTTTGTTTTGTTTTTAAGGCATTAAGGTGAAGCAATTACATTTAGAATTTTGTTAAAAGTTTCTGTGTCAAACATCTATTTCAATAGTTTATTTTGAACTATGAAATATAATTATACGCTTTTCTCGAATGATCAAATACTGGTTTAAATTACTTACAACAAAATATTGTTCTTTAAGGAAGCTTTCAACGTGATTTGTTATAAGTGAACCACATACCAAATTGATCAAGCAAAACACATTTTAATCAGCATGTTAGGATATTTGTTCAAATGTTGTCGATCACTTATTATTACAATATTAATCATATTCTTTTTTCGTTTTTTTCTGTTTTCATCATGACGGGCAGGATTGTGGGGTGTTTTTGGGGGAGGGAGGGGTTTGTGTCTTTCTTTAATATTTATTATCCCAGATCAAACATAAGTTGGGGATGGGAGCCCGAATCTCTGCTTTACATATCAATAATAAAGAACAAACAAGTACAAAAGACGAACAGTACAAAACATGGACATGATCTATAATACACACATATGATCTGGGTTTTAAATGAGAATAGAGAAAATAGAAGAGAAAAGAAAAAGATTAAAGAAGAAGACTTCCAGATAAAACCTGTTACCTCAAAACAATTTTATATTTTGTATTGGCATAATTTGGCCACAGCTTATAATAAAAATAATACAATTTTCATTACATGTCTACATGTACATGTCAAATAATTATAATCAATATCAATCATAAAACTATTTTAACCATGGAGCCCATTATTTTTTTTTTTAATTTTAATTTTTCTTGTCACCAGATCAATGGGCAATGACAAGGTTGTTAAATTGTCATACCTTGCAATTTTTAAATAGTAAACATTTTGCTATTTCAAATTTGTTTGACAATTTATTTTTAATGGCAGTGATTTCTGAACATATTTTTTATGTATTTCTGTACAAAAAACATGGTATTTTATATTAATGATTAACCAGTCAGGAAAGCTATGCTTTTCATTATTTATCAAACCAAACATTATATTATTTTTATTAAAATTAATTATATTACCTGTCCTAATTAATATCCAGTTTTGTACTGATTCCCATGGATGTTTAGTTTTATTACATTCGCAAAATAGATATTGTTTTTGGATGATTGTCACATAAACTACACATATTCGAATAAGCATAATAATCATATTATGTAAAATGTATTAGTAGTTAAAATTCTTTGAACTATTCTATATTGGAACCATAATAAAGTTGAATCCATCACACACTGAAAAGGTAGGAAATAATATTTTCCAATCACTTGGTATGAAAATAAATCCCTGATTCATGTTTAATCGTATTGTTTTAACTTGGTTCTGATTATCAGCTCATAGTTTCGCAATAGAAACGGGCACATATAGAATCATAGAAAGATTAAAAACAATTTGCTGATGTAATTCGTGAATACCACTTTTTTACTAGAATGTCCAACTAAAAAATGTAAAGTTTGTTTTATTTAAAAACCTCACTAGAACACATTGATTTTTATCTTTTCATCAGCAAATTAATTATGGTCATTCTGACATAGTTTTTCTTCAGAAAATCGCTGTCGGCATATAGGCTACGCTTTCCAATAAGCAGTGAGGTCTTTTATAATATGTACTTTTCCAAAGACCGGACAACATATACCACGGTCTTTGATGAAATAGTTGTGGACCACTGGTTGGAACGGAATATAGCCAAAACTGCTGAAAGACCAACTAACGTTTTATGTATCTCTCTGGATGTTTTAAACTAAGATCTGTGTTGATCAACTAAATAGGAGCGGGATGTAGCTCAGTCGGTATCTCTCTGGATGTTTTAAACTAAGATCTGTGTTGATCCACTAAATAGGAGCGGGATGTAGCTCAGTCGGTAGCGGTCCGACTTTGAAGACGTCAGTCGTCGGGTCGATTCTTTTCCGTGTACTCCGCTGCAGTTTGGGCTATTTTCCGTTCCAACCATTGGTTCACAACTGGTTCATCAAAGACCGTGGTATGTGCTTTCGTGTCTGCTTATGTGGCGGCAGCGGGTTTCCTTTAAAAGAAATTACCATATGAATGACGTCCAATAGCCGATGATAAGATACAAATCAATGTGCTCTAGTGGCATCGTTAAACAAAACAAACTTTACTTTTGATGCACTTAATATTTTTATTAATGTTTTGATTAGTGTTTTTGTATTAAATATTGTATGTTTATGAAATGTTCTTTTATTCTCCTGAACTCTTAAATTAATATTGTATGTGCAGTCTTTTAAAATTATTTAGTTTTTATTTGTAAATAATGTTGTCTTTATTTGTATAATTATGTTGTTTTTATTTGTATAATTATGTTGTATTTATTTGTAAATTATGTTGTCTTTATTTGTATAATTATGTTGTCTTGATTTGTAAAATTATGTTGTCTTTATTTGTATAATTATGTTGTCTTTATTTGTATAATTATGTTGTCTTGATTTGTAAAATTATGTAATATTTGTAAATCCAATGAACTGTAAAATTCAAGGAAATAAAAAATTGAATTATATCCTAGCAAATTGTTTATTTAACTGACCACTGTTTGGAACGAAAAATAACCGAAACTACAGCTAGACTACAGAGAAGGATAGATCCGACGACCGACTGCTTCAAAAACGGACACGCTACCGGTTGAGCTAAGTTTGGCTCCCACCAGCCTACTATACATATACACCATCACTGTTATAATGAAATGCTGCTCTTTCAATCAATTGTTAGTTCTATTTATTTTCGTGCTTACATCCAATTAAGGTTCAAGCACGCTGTCATGGGCATACAACTCAGCTTCCTGAGCTGTCTGTCCAGGACAGATATTAATGTTAGTAGAAGAGAGGAAACCCGCTACCTTTTTC
>JAUTWP010164752.1:0-10845 GCA_033042655.1 Cyathermia naticoides
GTGGGCAACATTATACGACATAATATTTAATAATATATCATGTACTGTTCAATAAACAAATTAAGCAGAATGCGAAACATTACTAGATAGTCAAACATTATACAACCTAGTATATTGGGTGGGATGGATGGTTATTTACTGAAAATTTTGTTGATTAATTAAATACGTAATTTCGGTTTGTTTCACTGAAACAGCGCCCTCTATTAGATTGTTTCTCAAGACGATAACTGAGTTTTATTTTTGAATGATTCATACTTCTTGTGATGAAGAAATATTCAACGATGGTTATCTAATTTTCAATTTTACTTTGAGGTATCAGAATAACAAATTGTATGACACAATTCAATTTTGTATAATACATGCATGTAACAAAATACTTTTTTTGAAAACTTTTAAATGAAAGAAATATGTTTAATGAAACCATAAAACAAAAACAAAATTGGTTGTTGTGTGAATTTTAAATAATAAATATATGTAATTATTTCAAATTATTATGATATGAATTATTTTTTCATATTTTCTCCATACTGCACTTGAGGTAGTCTTTAGAGAAATTTTTGTTTTTTTGTTTTTTTTAAATGGGCTTCATAAATGTGGTCCTAAATGTATAGTAATAACAGTATTATTCAAATCATGCTTAACAGTGGAATCTTTCTGTACAATTCATATTGAATGTATTTTTCATAAGTGCTACGATTATATAAAGAATTCATTTTACTGAATCAGTTTTACATGGCTGATTTAGTAAAATGTTAACCATCTATTTTTTAAGATTTTGATATCCTGATTTCTGTTGAATCAGTAAGGCTTTGTTATCCAGTTTTAAGTCACTGTAAATGTGCTTCCAGATCAATCAGGGATTTGGTCAATTGTGGAGGGTTTTGGGGGCAACTGCAACATATTTGTTGGGGTTTGAGGGGGTCGGAACTGCAGACAGTTATTCAGAGGTAACAGTGGGTTAGTGATTTTTTTTAATTATGTCCATAGAAAATCAAGAAACTGTTAATTATTTTGATTATGGTGGTTAGTGTATTGCAAATTAAGCTAACAGTTGATGACTCAAACGTTAAAGTTTGTTTTATTTAATGACATCACAAGTGCACATTGTTTAATCATCAGCTATTAGATGTCAAATACATGTACTAGCATATATAGTCATTCTGACACAGTTTCATAGGAAACCCGCTACATTTAATCATCAGCTATTAGACATCAAATACATGTACTAGCATATATAGTCATTCTGACACAGTTCCATAGAAAACCCGCTACATTTTCCCATTAATAGCAAGGAATCTTTTGTGTGCATCATCACACAGACAGAATAACACATACCACAACCTGTTACCAGCACTGTTTGGAAGGAAAAACAAAAAATTAGAGAACGATCAATTCGAGGAGCATTGATACTTTAACATACACATGTAATTAGTTTTGGCCAGCACTCTACTGATTGATGACTCGGGCCAAATTGCTGGTGAAAAGGGACAAAACTGGGCGGAGGCGCTGAGGAAGATCAATCTTTTCAAGTGAATTAATTAAACTTCAATATGTGGAATATTATTACTATTTTACTATATTGAATAGATTATCCAGGTATTTTGGGAGTGGGGTGTAGCTCAATCTGTAGCCTGTTCACTTGTGTCAAATTCGGTCATTAGATCGACCCTTCTCAGTGGACCCATTTGCAGTTTGGGCTATTTTCCTGGATCATCAAAGGCAGTAGAATGTGCTGTTCTTCTTGGTGGGAATGTGTATATAAAAGGCCTCTTGCTGCTTATCAAAAGAGTGCCCTCTGTGGCAATAGCAGTTTCATCTAAAGAAATGTGTCAGAATGACCATATGTTTGATGTCCAAAAAATTAAATGTGCTCTAATTTATGTCATCAAATTATTAGAATTGTGTATATAAGCAGTTCACTGTGTCCATTGATGGGAAAACAATATGTTGGATAAATCTCAGAATTGTGTGTAAGCGGGTCACAATGTCCATTGTTATGGAAAACTTATGCATTTATTAAAATATGTCAGTGAAATCTCAGAACTCTGGTTGATGATGTCCATTAATACGGAAAACAAAATGCAGTTTTGTTTAAACTTTGTACATGTGTTAGTAAAAACATTGGGAGGAGATATTGTAATTTTATAATCACTGTAAGATATAATGTAAGAAATGATATTTATTTTTGTCAATAATCAGCTACTATTGTGATGGCTGTGTATTTGTTAGTGCACAGTAAACATATTGTGATACATTGTATTTGTTGAGTTTTTTTATACTTTATGCATGTACATGTATAATGTTACTACATGTGTGTGTGTATGTATGTGTGTGTGTGTATGTATGTGTATATGTATTATGTGTGTGTGTATATGTATGTGTGTGTGTGTGAGTGTGAGTGAGTATGTGTGTGTGAGTGAGTATGTGTGTTTGTATTATTTTGTGTGTTCATGTGAAGGATAGGAAGGAGACACTCCATCTTTAAGGACACCTGTATGAGGTAAATGTTCTTTATTGTCATATCAATGTTTAACATACAACACAATAATAAATATCAATAAATACTTGAAAGGATCCCACTCAATTGATCCCAAAACACCCTGTCTTGGACCTCGGTCATAACTGGTGTCCAAGTTAGTCGTCTGCTGTTCTGGATGTGGACGTTATTCTGTCCTGGACAATGGAGATGACCATTGTCATAACTGGGCCTCAAGATGGGTGTCTGCTATAACAGCTTGTTCTGAATTTGGAAGTTAAATTAACCCTTCGACTTCACTTGATAAGTTATCCCAAAACTACCATAAACTGTTGTTTAAATTGAACTCTTGTTGTAATAATGATTCAATTAAAACTTGTTCACCGAATGGAATGAAAACAGTTTAATGTGCTTATGCTACAAAAGTGTTCAAGCACGGGTTCACCGAGTTAACTGTCTGATCTCATCTGCTAGAACTTTAGTGAGATGCATTTCCTTCTCGACTTCTTGTCCTCCGATCTGCTGCAGGGCAACCGTGGCTGCTTCTCTCACGTTGGAGATCACATCATTCCTCCTGCAAAACAGAAACAACCTGGTAGACAATGGTGCATACAATGCTTGGACAACCCCACTTTCCGAGCGTTATGTAATATTTTATGTTTATGTAGGTGCATAACAACGTAGTTATGGTCTACTCAGTAAGAATATTGTGACATTTTCAATTTGACAGTTCTATGTAATCTACTGACAGTCATAGAAAACACAGAGCTCCTTTACATAGCTTTCTTTTCTTCTTTTTTTGGAGATGTGGCCTAAAGTATAGGGTAGAATGAATGCCAAAGAATGGAAGGTCACGTCCTACCATAGGCCTATGGCTATGTTGTGCACATACTGAAACATGTTATCGATCGATAGCAGAATTCTTGAAAATATAAATGGACGAATGACTAATAGTTGGTGCTAAGTTTTTTATGGTAAACCTTTGGGGGGATGGGGAGGGTTTAAAAAACAAATTGTCTTTGAGTTGTTAATTTAAAAAAATCAATTTGATGGTGAAATTAAAAATAATAAATAATTTTTTAAAACCTTACCACATATGCAATATTTTCTTGACGGCTTTTTTCGCTTTAAGATGACCCAACGCCAGACACCCTGCCTCTCTGACCAGCCTGTCGTTGTCTTTCAGACACTTCATTATGTGATCAACGGTGAGGGTATCGTCTGCGTTCGTCCTTGCCAACGACACTGCAGCAACGGCGCGAACATTGGCATTGGTGTCGGTGAGTAAATCTCGTAGAGCGTCAATAACTGCTGAACTTCGAAATTTTCCTGAAACATTAAAAACATTTTCTTCATAAATCAAAGCTACTTATTCATAGGCGTTAAAAGGAAAATTAAAGTGAAACGGCTATGTAGGGGATTTCTTTTTTGTTGGTATATTGTAGATAAAAAAATAAATAGTGGGACAACTACGTGGGTGGACGGTTTATTTATTTAATATGAGAAGGTCTCAGATGATACACTGATGGCATTTCAACAGTATTTGTAATGAAAAGAAAAAGCAATGTGGAGTATAAAAGTAACTTTTTCCAAAATTGAGCGAAAATAATGCTTTTTAGAATTTGGTGCAAGAGTGTTTGAAGGAGTGACCAGCCCCAAAATGTATGGGTGATATATCCCTGAAAGATAATTTGAAGTCATTTCCCAATACGATGCATTGATTTATTAACTAAATTCTCGAAGGCCTATGTAATTTTCCTGAAACTGGCGCATCCAGAACATTATGAACACATCATCTGAGGTCAATACGTGTAAAAGGCTATTGTGCCAAATACATATAATTATTATATTTTAAATGCTCTATTGGGAAAAATAAGAGTTGTAATATATAACATATGTAATAGTCACGAAAATGTGTGGAAAACAAATCAAACCTAAATTTTCTATTGCTGTTACCCTAACGTCAGACGTCATGTCGAAGACCTCCATCATTGCAGAGCTTTCCCTGGCTTGGTCTTGCACTCTCTGCCAGAACGGCTGTTCTTCTCCATCAATGATGCAAAATTCTGAAACGTATTCAGCATCAAATAATAATGCAGCAAGAAACTACAATATCAGAGACCAGAGAACTTATAAATGCATGAACAGAGATAACTGAAAGTTTCGGTCAACTCATTGTCCATGCATTCAGTTTCCCGTGAAAATATCGTCGTTCAAAAGTAGTTTGGGACTGTGACATTGTCTTGTTTCACGCAGACGACCACAGGAGTCAAACTTAAATAAAAAATAGTCCCTAAAACATGATAATAATTAATAATAATCTCTAACGTTGATCATGCTAATGTAAACTAATATTATTTATTTTTACCCCAAACATTTGTGATCTTTATGGAATATATCACATTTTTCTTTTTCTTTTCTGAATTTGTCATTATTAGTATAGAAAAACGACGTAGCTCAAGTAAAGTCATTTTATTTAATAACTAGATAACTGATTGTCTGAACATAATCATTATTATTACATTGGCTTGTTTACGTCAAAGATATGGTAATTCTGACACAGTTGTTTTAGAGTAAACCCGCTGTAGTTCTAGAGGTAGAGCGTCCGCCTGTGAACCGATATAGATCATCAAGTTGATCCTCATTGGACTCATTTGGAATATTTTCCATTTCAACCAGTAGTCTACAATCAAAGGCCATGGTTGTGCTAGACCGTTGCTGCTAATCTGAAATAGTTAGCCTATAATTATGGTGGGAGGTTTTTTTCATACCTGCGGTCACAAATACCATACTATTTGGCTTTTTTGTGTTTAACGTCTACATTCAGAGCCAGGGTGTTATAGCAGACGCCTCTCCCAGGTGCCATTGATGGTTAAGCCATCCACTGCACATGGGACAGTATGTATGTGTGTGTTCTAATTGGCATCTAATAGCCGATGAATAAACAAAATGGTTAAACAAACATTCCCGTTATTATACTAAGATGACTTCTGACTTACCGAGGAACATCTCAAATTCAAGCTGGTCGTCCTGTACTTCCATTTCTCGTTTGAGAATACCGACCAGCCAGTTCTGATCTTCCTCGCTGTACATCTTGGACAAAGCAGTTTTGTATGCAGAGAGGAAATCCTGGACGAACCTGTCAAAAGTAATCACATCATTTGGATTTATAAGTCTACCAAAACATCTGGCTGTTATATGCTATATTCATAAGATAAGATATTTGTTCAATGATACTCCAGCAGAAATAATAATAACATAATAAAACAAAAAAGGTATATTATTTGAAGATACATAGGCTACATGTACATAAGTATCAAGGTCTGATCTACTATATAATACAGTTTTACTATACAATATAATAAACAAACAAATAAATCAAGTGTAGCCTATAACTATGTTTAATTATTAAACAATTAAAGTGGTTGGTTGGCAATACATCCAATTAAGGCTTAAGCACGATGCCATGGCACACAGTTCAGGAAGGTAAATAAAACAAATTTTTAACTTACTTTTCCCAGCTCACTTGGTCTTGATTGTGGTAGTGGTTTTCCCAGTACGTTCTTGGCATCACTTTCAATGTCTTATCGTGTTGCACGTTCTGTCGGCGCCGTTTGTTGAGTCTTTGTCGTGCTGTGTGCGGTCTTGCTGGAGGATCATCTTCGGAGTAAAATAATAAAGTTTGTTTTATTTAATGACGCTACTGGAGTTTAATAATCATCGGCTATTGGGCATCAAACTTATGGTAATTTTGACAGTTTCGGGGAACACGACTGCATGTTTCCACTAATAGCAAGTAATGGTAAATATGCATCATCCCATAGACATAATAACATATACCACAACGTTTGTTTGCTAGAAAAGAAACTTACCAAAGAATACTTTTTTATTTTATGGAAATCTTTTATTGTTATTATTAACTGGTATATTAAATGTGTGTGTACTAACCAGGTGTATGTTACATTAAGATCACGTGCACTTCCATTTCCCCGAGGAAAACAACGGGATGCTGCTGAAACGTTGGACAATTTGTAACAATTAATTTTATGTGATATATTATGTAATACGTTTTTTGATGGCATATTTTGCTACACTACTGCATATATACATCCTCAGTAAAACAATATGAATGATACCTGTTTCTGCTGGCCGAAGTAGCGTTTCTCTGTCAATGATTTCTTCTTTGATCAGACGGACTAATTCCTGGAGATTGTCCTCCTCCTGGTTGGAATCTGTCATCGATAACCAGTTTAAACCGGCCAATTGCAAGCGTCTGCAAAATATTTTATATTCCATTTTATTTTTATAGATCGATCCTAATTCTCAATGGGCACGTTAGCATTTGGGCTATGTTTTATTCCAAACAGTAGTCCACAACTGGTTTATCAAATACCGTGGTATGTCCTGTCTGTGGAACGTTCATATAAAAGACCCCTTGCTGCTTATCCAAAGTTACCTAGAGTGGCTAATACCGTATACATGTAAGACACTTAGCCGCTGATAAAATAAAGTTAAGTTTGTTTTATTTAATATGATGCCACTAGAGCACAAAGACTTTCATTTTATCATCGGATGTTGGAATTCACTCAGAAGGGATCTTCTATATGCACTTTTCCACAGATAGGAACACACTTACCACGGCCTTTCATGAAGCATGTGTTGACTACTGGTTGGAACGGAAAATAACCCAAACTGCAGTTTGTTCCACTGAGGATTGATCCGACGACCGACCGCTTCAAAGGCGGGCACGCTATCGATTGAGTTACATCCCAGTCTCTTATAGACAGGTTTTATTGCAGGTAAAGCAGAGGTGCAGAGGTGGACTTACTCGCCGGTGGTCATCAGGGGGGTGAGATATTCCTGGGACTGCAAGTTGAGAGGAAACACTGCTTTGTTAGACACGTATGCCAGTGCTAGCTCGTCCTGGCAGTATTTAGACTTAATGGAATTGGTGCTTAGCAAGGTGATGAAACTCTGCAATAGAAAGAAAAAGAATTGTTTTTAAAACCGAAAAAAGTTTCTAACAACTTTAAACAAAGAGAAACAAATCGTTTGTTTAAAGTTGCTAGAAACGTATTTTTTCGGTTGTTTTAATTCTTTCATGGATTATAATTATGGAAAGTGTATATAAAATCATGAACTTTCTGCAAATTGCACATGTTCAAAGTACAGATAAACCAAAGTTTTTTTTAATAAAAAAATAAACATTTGCAACTGACTTCGAGGTGGGTGGGTTTTTTTATCGATTGTCATAGTTGACGTGATAGAGTTTGAGCATGTACATTTCCAGATGCCATAATATGCATGAAGAGCGTTTAATACATTTAACCACGTTTATCAGATAAACAGCGGATATTTTGCATGTAAAGTATACGGTCTTCGTGCATAATTAATATGATCCCAGATCGGTAAGTGAATAACTGTTGTAGCCAAAAAAAGATTTATTTTATGTGTTTTGACATATCAGATAGGCTAATACCTAAACTACGTTTCTAGTTCCTTTAACGACACCAATATACATTGTTGTTTGTTGTTTTGTTTCTTATTGTTGATTTTCTTTTACCACACATGGAGAAAAACAATTGCTTTATTTAACGACGTCATTAGAGCACATTGATTGTTTAATCATCGGCTATTGGACGTCAAACATATGGTCATTCTGTCACTTTCTTTTAGTGGAAATCCGCTTCCGCCACATAGGCAACTTTTTCCAATAATCAGCCAGGGGTATTTTATAGACAATTTCTCACAAAAAGGACAACACATTCAACAGCCTTTGATGAACCAATTGTGGACCACTGGTTAGAACGGAAAATACCCCCAAACTGCAAATTATGTTACAGTGGCGTCTTTAAATAATAATTTTAAAAAATTTGTTCTGTAATTAACTAAGTATTACCTTGGCGTCAATAATTGCTTGTCCTATTTTGCCGAGGAAGTCAACACCTGCTCTTAGACCAGATATGTCAACCCAAACTGAAATCCCATTGGACTCCAGCGTTTCTGAAAATTCAAATATCCATGTAATACTTTGCATGTAATTTTAATTTCATTTGAGGGTGGAGAAAGGTTCTGACTGTGTTGGTAGACATCATCTTAGGCCGCGAGATGATTTTGTTTTATCTTTTCAACTGACTGAGTTGACACGACACAAATATATCTCAATATCGAAATACGTTGTCGTGTGTATCTGCAAAATTGATTTCATCATAGATGTTAATCATACATAACAACAACTGCCACCAGAAAACGAGAATCTAGATAGTGTCCGCCTGTTAAGCGGCCAGTCATCGGATCGATTCCTTTGAGTGGACCTATTTGCAGTTTGGGCAATTTGTCATTCCATCTAGTGGTCTACAACTGGTTCATCAAAGGCCGTGGTATGTGCTATCCTGTCTGTGGTAAAGTACATAAAAACATTGTTGCTTATCGGAAAGACTAACCTACGTGATAGCAGTTTGTTTACTTTGAAACTGTATCAGAATGGCCCTATGCTTGACGTCCAACAACCAATTATTAAAAAGCAATCAATGTGATCTAGTGGCGTCATTAAATAAAACAGAATTATAATTATTGGTATATGGACACCCCAGCAAAAACAAAATAATATGGGCTATTGGGTGTCAAACAAACTTTACTTTTACCTCTAACTTTGAGCATCATCTTCCGGTCTGCATGACTATAGCTTATCATGACATCTTTTGGTGATTGGTCGTCCTCTAGTTGTTGGTTGGAAGATTGCGATCTTCCATTGCTCTGTATATCTGAGGACTCTCTCACAGTATTCTGGTATTTATCAACATTTGAAATTGCCTTGGAGGTTTTAGGACTTTGTATTCCTTGCAGGATTCGCGTTTCTTGAACCTTTGAGCTGGATCTTCTGTCCTTATCTCTTCCCAAGGATTTGTTTAAACATTGTCTATTGCTGTTAGATGGTTCGGATAACTGAAAGGAATTGTTGCACACATTTTTATCCGTTTTCTCTTCTCGCAGCGTTTCTGGGATGTCCTGTGAATCTCCGCGAGCGTTCACTTCAGTGGTAGATGTGTCACGTGCAGATATGCTGGATCTTAAACTCTGTCTAGACCGACGCGTACTTGCTGCCCCACCCATTGGATGCTATGTGACTGTATGAAAAAAAGAAACAGTAGCGGATCTAGAAATTAAACAACGATACAACAACCACACAAAATCATTTAAACACGAAAAATACGCGAAAGAAACCGAATTATCAAAACACGTTTGGGAACTAAAAAAACAGCAAATAAATTATAACATAAGTTGGCAAATAATCAAACAATCAAACACACAAAAACGTAACTCCGGTCAATGCAATCTGTGCATTGAAGAAAAGCTAGCCATCCTACAAGCCAAAGACAAAAACAACCTAAACAAAAGGTCCGAGCTTATCTCGAAATGTCGTCACACCAAGCCCGATACAAGCAAACGCAAAAACACGCTACCATAGCAAATAAAAACCCTTGCAAAATATTCACAGTGTCAGCTATCTGAAGATCGCCAATAGGCGTGAAACTCCGAGTAATAGCTTAGCGCCAAGGTGCAATACTTATATATATATAAATATATATATATATAAGTATATATGTCATGTATATAATTTTGGTTTATTTAAAGAAATTTAAACAGAAATATTATATAAACATAATATCTATGTATACACTTATAAAACAAATTAAAGGGGAAGTGACTGGGTTTTAATTTTTTTTTAACCATTTAGAATATATCTTAAACGTTTGTGTGATGCGCACCACGCTCTATTTTTCTGACGCCACGATCTGCTGTACCATATTTAGTTCACGTGAATAAAACTACGACTTAGCGATAGCGGACAGTTGGCGACCCGCTTCGCCGATTTATAGTGTATTTTGAGTGATCTAATTACAATACAGAAAATCGTTGCGTCAGAAGAATGGAGCGTTGTGCGCATCAAATAATGTCCAAGATATATTCTAAATGGTTAAATATTAAAAATAAAGACAGACACTGTCACTATAAAGAGTTTTTGGAGTATTAGCGAAGCATTGGGTACGGTACCATAAAAATGCATAACAAACAACACAAAACTACCACTAATCTTTTGTTACTAAATTTAAATGGACACCCTACCATGCTTTCCTACATAACATTGTATAAAACATGCCCATCCCGCGATCAATATCAAGATTGTGGTGCATCTGCTTTTAGAATTATTTAAGAGAATATTGACGAATTTCTAAAATGGGGTTCATTTGTTTTGGTGAGGGAAATTGGGCACCAATTTTGATGGCGGGTTCTGATAAAAAAATGTTGACGACTTGTTTAGCAGTTTTCCGTCTTTAAGGCAAATGCAAGGTTGCTTCATAGGAGGT
>JAUTWP010164763.1:0-10843 GCA_033042655.1 Cyathermia naticoides
ACAAAATCATGTAATATTTAATTTAAATTTGTTTATATATGTGTATATATTATGTATATAATTTATGTGCTCAAGGGACAGTAGGCCTAATGCAAAACAATAAACGTTCTATTATACTTAATTAATTTTGTTGAGTAGGCCCTATATGTTAGACCCAATCTGTGCAACTGCCCATTGCGTGCATTGGGCAGACCATTTGCTCAATGCATGCAATGGGCAATACAGATTGCCCAATGCATTCAATGTGCAAACAATTATCTGCTCATTGCATGCATTAGGCAATAGTTGTGAATGAAAAATAATTCTCCAAATATTTCACAATAATTATAGGTAACCAGCTCGCTCATTTCACGCAATGGGCAGGTAATTGTTCTGCCCAAAGCACGCAATTGAAAATGGTATTGTTTTACATATTTTGTTTTTAATAAAGAAAACTATTATTAAGTGAATAAACTGTAATAAACAGCAACCAAACAAATAAGTGATCTTAAGAAACTTTATTTTCTAAATAAAAACACATATCAAGCAGTGTTATCTACATATAAATAGGGGGAGGTGATACATTTTTATACCCTGTACCATCTCAAAATATAGGGTCACCTTTCCCGATTGTAGAAAAGTTACAAATGTTAAATATTTCATTACCTAACCCCCCGAAGGTCCGAAGGAAAGGAATGTTGTCCATTAAATTTTGGGTTTCTAATGATGAAATATTCAAAATGTTAATATTTAAAATTTTCATAGCTCATTTGAAAGACAATTTTATGCTTATTAATATTGTATGAAGAACTGTAGGCTTAAAATTGATTTTTTTTTAGATATTGACTAATTGGAGACAATTTTAATGGAAAAAAGACCCAAAACACAACTTTATATGAATTCTGAGAGATAGTAGCTTTTTATATTTAAATCAGATTTTTTTTATTGCATATAGTTTTTAAAACTATATGCGTTAATTTCAATCAGTTGATGGTAGACTGCTTATATGTGACATATGTCTGACATATGTTTGGCAGAGATCTGAGATCAGTCATAAAAGATTATAATAATAATGGTTGATCGCATTTATTTGGTGCACATTAAAATCTACGTTTAGTCAGACGTATTATTTTCAAGGTATTTTATAGTAGTTAATAAACCATATAAATAGTAGTGTATGATTTAATGTTGATGTATCCGTGGGTGAAAACAATTCAGTGAACAGATCTTTGTAAAATAACTCAGTGAATAGATCCTTATAAAATAACTGTCCTTTTGACTTCTGTGAATAAGATTTTAAAATTGTACACGCCACTGTTCATCGCATGCATTGGGCGAGCTGTATTGCCCATTGAACTCATTAGGAAAATTACATGCCCAATGCACGCAATGGGCAATTGCACAGATTGGGTATAACACATACACACTGTCAGTCACAGTGACACAATCGTCACAACACCAGTAATTAAACTGATGAATGTCATGCAGTTAATTTATTAAATACTAAACTATTTATGACAGTTCTTTGTAGTCGTTAACGATTTGTTCACATTCCGTAATTCCTTTTATATAAGCATTAATTTATGCATATAGCATTACCATTATAATTACACCTGAAATTGATCTTTTATATATTTCTTATTGATGAATAACCCAGTGGAGGATCTAGCTGGGGGCCCCGGTGTCCCGACCCCTCTAAATGTTTGCTATTTTTCACATTGGAAATATTTTCGAGAATGTTTGTAACAGGCTCGTTATTGAGGGGCCTCTAAATGAAATTTCTGGATGCGCCACTGTAATCTATCCCATTGGGAGCGGCTCCTGTTTTGTTTTGCTTGATGGAGCGTGCTTGAACAGATGCTTAATAAAAGTACGTACTTAAATTTACGTGACCTGTACCCATATGTTTGATGACCGTATAGATTTAAACGCATTTACTCGCAATACCTAATACAGTGGAATAAACCAGCATTTGTCTAATCAGAATTTCAGTCCAGTCCAGCTTCATTAGACTGGTTTGGTTCATCAAATGCCGTGGTATGTGCTGTCCTGTCTGTGGGAAAGTGGATATAAAAGATCCCTGGCTGCTTATTGAAAAGAGTAGCCTATGTGGTGACAGCGAGTTTCCTCTGAAAGAAATGTGTCAAAATTAACATAATTATGAATGACGTCAAATTAATAGCCGCTGATAAGATAAAAACATTAATGTGCTCCAATGGAGTCGTTAAATAAAGCAAACTTTTCTTTTCATTACACTGGATACAAATTTTAATCTGTCTGAACAAACACTGTACGTGCAACAAATCCACTAGTTAGAAGATACACATCGTTAATGTGTTATACACTCTTCGTGCATAGTGCATGTTGTCCACTACTGTCCCATATGTATCGCCTCAAAATTTCACCATCCATGGAATGTCCCTGTGGCACAGGAACTCAAGACCCAGAGCACATACTACAAGAATGTCCAACGCATACCATGGAATGGAGTGAAAATTTGTTTACATACTAAATAAGTATTCAATCACGCCTCTCATGGGCACAACTCTGACATAGCCACATACCATCGCGAGAACACGCTCTTGACCAACACCGACAAACTTTAGAGACAAACTATGCGGAACCAAACGTGAACTAAACACCATTCAGTTCATCAGAAACATAAAAATCCTGATCTAATTAAGAGTCATAAACTACAGTATTTGAACGCAGAAGAAGACGTTAATTCATCTAATGTTAATTAGGCTTAAATGTTCAAAATAACACTGAATTGGTTAATACTTGGATATTCATTTTGTTAAATGCCTCTCTGGAAGGTAAAACAGTCATCATACATCAATATTCTTTCTATAATAACTTACTGAAATATCTCACGTACTTTGTAGTGTACAGAAATACGGTTTTATAAATGATCATGCATTTTAGATTTCAGTGACATTGTTTTCATAGGTAAGCATAATACGAAGAAATGTAGCAAAAACGCCATGCAAATGCCTTTAAATTTTTTTAATTTTTTTTTACATCAGTGTTAAAAATTCAAATATTAATGAACCACATTCATTTAAATCATGGGCCTAGTACTATCGTTTTGTAACAACTACATAACTACTGGATGAGACCACTGGTATGCTGCATACAGAAATAGCTTCACTTCTAACGAAGCCATTGTCCGGAACATAACGGCTATTAACGAAACATTTTAACGGCTTACATGGCATAATACACGAATATAATGAAAGGAAAATTAGGCTAAAATAAGGTTTCATTTTAACTGACGTTTAATACCGCTTTTTTTCGTGGACATAGAGGAAATAAGACAGAACACGCTAATTTCGTGGGAAGATTTATGTCACGCAAGAATGTGAGAAAATGTCGGATATGAGAAATAAATGGAAGTTACATCTAATTAATGTTGATATGGAGTAGGATCAGGCTGTGTATGGATTTAACGTGCTTGAATCCATTCTTGGTACACCGGTCTCCGTGACAGAGTGGTTAAGCTATCGGAATTAAAGCTGGTGGATACTGAGATCGAATCTCTCAGTTGAATCATGGGATTTTTAATCTCGGTACCGACTCGAACCCAGAGTGAGTGCTACGCAAGGCTCAATGGAAAGGTGTTTCCAATTGCACCGACCAGTGGTTCCATTACTGTTTTAACAAAGGCCATGGTTTGTGCTATCCTGTCCATGGGAAAGTGCAAATAAAAAAATCCCTTGCTGCCACTAGTGTTGCGGTAGCAGGTTTCCTCTCTTCTACTAACATTAATGTCTGTCCTGGACAGACAACTCAGGAAGCTGAGGTGTGTGCCCGTGACAGCGTGCTTGAACCTTAATTGGATGTAAGAACGACAATAAATATAACCAACCAACTGTTGGTAACTCATATTGACCGTGCTACATGCATAGTCCACTAGTGGGTGACGTTTTTGTGGTTGTCTGTGCATAGCGCAGGAAGCGGGATGTAGCTCAGTCGGTAGCGTGCCCGCCTGTGATTATAATTCACTGAATGCTAGTATTGATACACATAACAGAAACCATAGATTAACTGTACAGTTAAATACTAGTGTACACAATTTGTGACTTACGGGGTCGATACTTATCAGCGTACCCATCTGCAGTTTGGGCTATTTTCCGTTCCAAACAGTATTCCACAACTGGTTAATCAAAGGCCGGGATATGTGCTGTCCTTTCTGTGGGAAAGTGCATATAAAAGATCCCTTGCTGCTTATCGGAGAGAGTAGCCTATGTGATGGCAGCGGGTTTCCTCTAAAAGAACTGTGTAACAATGACCATATGAATGACGTCCAATAGCCGATGATAAGATACAAATAAATGTGCTCCAGTGGCGTCGTTAAACAAAACAAACTTTACTGCATGGCGCAAGTTCACATCTTCTTAGGTGCAAATAGGTCCGGATTGATCGCGTGATCACATTTATTTGCAGTACAATGACAAGAAAACATAGTTCTTAAATTAATGCATAATTTCATTAAATACAAACAAAACATGTGTTTGTGACAAAGACTTTATTGTCACATTATTTTCAGAAGAAATCCACTACCTCCACATTTGATGAGCAGCAAGAAGTATGTCATAAATAATATATATATCACAGATAGGACAAAACATCCCACAGCATTGGGTGAATCGTTTACCATCAGTTGGAATTGAATTAACTCAATTGATATTATTCACAAAACTCATCATAAAATTTAACATCTAATTCGGAAAATATTGCATAATGAAGCAGATCACTATTGCGTATATTAGAGTGCATTAAATATGTAGTAAGTGTTACAAAATGCTATGATGTGTATATGAAAACATTGTTCATGACTCTTGATTCTTGCGTACAATAAGATTTATTAAGGATTTAGATAACTATTACAAAATGATATGATGTCTATTTGGGAACATTGATAATGGCTTACGTACATTAAGGTACAGAATTTAGGTAACCGTTACAAAATGCTATGATGTGTATCTGCAAACATTGTTCATGACTCTTGAAATCTTGCGTACTTTAAAGTGCATTAAGGATTTAGATAACTGTTACAAAGTGATATGATATGTATCTACAAACATTGATCTTGACTCGACAAATTTATACTGTTTTTTCTCCAGTCATTACATTATTACAAGAAAGTATGATGTTAATACACCTGTCCACATCATTTTACACTTTGAAATGCGTGTCACATTTCAAGCTATCTGTGAATTGCATATCACTTCCGTGTAGATAAATGATCATAAGCATGATGAATACATCAACTGACTAATGGTTTTACAAAGTATCAGTACAAGCTATTTTGGTCTGCTATGACATTTCATTTATTTGCTACGTCCTATTGAATTTTACGTGGCAGGATAGATGAAAACAAAATAATGTTTGTTTAGCAACATATAAGAACATTGTTTAATCAGTGATTATTAGAAAAGCACTGCGAAATGTTTAATGACATGGTCACATCTAAGAACATTGTTTTATCAGCAGCTGTCTGGTATCAAAAACTGAATTTATTTAGGGTCTTCAGAAGAAATGTGCTGCGCCACATACTAGTATACTACTGTTTTCCATAAGCAGGAATAAACTAAACAAGCTACAGATTAAGGCCTCACAATATAAATTATAGCTTCCTCACAAAAAATTGGAATTTTCTTTAGGTTTAACATTTTATATGGGTATGAGTACTGTGGTTTTTAAAATTACTAGTGGACAAGGCGCCGCAAAGATTTACATAGCTTAAGACCTCTCAGAGCCCGAATATCCTACTGACGTTGAAAAGTTTTAGATATTTGGCTTGAGGTTTGTTTAAAAGTCAGATGTCGGAAATGGCTAATCTTCCCGAAAACCTACAACTTGTACAAGCCGAATATTCAAGCTTTTCAATGTCAGAGAATATTCTGGCTAGGCATCGTCCAGTCTAAATCCAATATAACCTCTAAAAACCTGACATTTTCTTGGTTCCCCTGTATTTATATATTGTATTTTGTTTTTGCAGCAAAAGTTTAAGCGAGAGTTCCGCATCTTGTTCTCAGTGTGTCCGTGTCGGTGTTTCGTGAAGGAAACCAAGGAGTACACGGACTACTACTCGGAGGACGGCAATCACACACAGATTCGACGCTGCAGCATGATGCGCAATGCGGCCGTCCGTTATAACTTCAACAGAGAAGAGCAGAAACGACTCTTCCGGAAATGCGCAGACAACGAAACTGAAACATCACAGATATGAATTAAACAACTGCAGATGGTTGAACTGCAGACAACGAGACAACAATACCACACTTATGACAGAAGCAAGTTGATTGATTGGGTTGCAAACAAGACTGGCACGTGAAATATGTATTAATCAGATTGATTGGTTGAATATCAGACAAAACAGAAACGTCATAAGCAGACTGATTGGTTGTTCAGCGTAACTAAGACACATCTATACGTTGATTGGTTAACGGTGTAATAATTCAATGACAACGTTACTAGTTTCTGTGACGGCACAGTCCATGTCATGAATGTTATGACGAAACAAAGGATACTGTTTGCTAGTGTTAAGGTGAAAAGAGCGCATTCCTATCTGATTAAGAAATGATATGACTGATGCATTGAACATATATTTATTTTTGTGATGGAAAAGTCTCTGGAAGTCTTTAAAAGTTGTTTAGATATATAAGCATTGGTGGAAACCATGAAAGACCCTGAAGTTTTACTCAGACTAAGAAAAAAGAAAAGAAAAACCCTTTTAAAAAATGGCATGTTTAACCGTCACACTTGTTATATGTGCTGGACTATTCAGTATCGGCACACAATACATGTGTTCAATGTTTTACCTTAAAGTCGTTTTTTTTTTTAATATTTTACCATTTAGAATATATCTTGTATGTTTGTTTGATGCCCACCACGCTCCATTATTCTGCCGTAACAATATGCTATACCGCAGTTAGGTTAGGCGATATGCTCTATAACTCAGCGAGGAGCGGATCGCTATTTGACGCCATTCCTGAGTCGTAGTGCTTTTCGCATGACCTAATTACGGTACAGCAGATTGTTACGGCAGAATAATGGAGCGTGGTGGACATCAACCAAAAGTACAAGGTACAATCTAAATGGTTAAATATTAAAAACAGACAGTGGCACTTTAACATTATTATTGACGTTTCAATGCAAGTCGTCTGAATACCGAATAACTGTGTCATACTTCTGAAGACTGCATCTGTTCATCTCGAGACGCCTACACCATTCCTGTATCGCAAACATCCCACCTTGTAAATAGACACCGCGACGTCGCAGTCAGACGATACAACATAAACACAACCTTGGCAATCAAATCCGAGATCAAACAAATTTAAAAGGTTATACGGACATGGACAATTTGTAACTTGTTTTGTTAATGTAATAAAGTTGCTAAATATGTTATTACACAATGGTGATTTGTACAATATCGCCCATCAAAATAATACAATAATGGAATGATTTAAACATTGAAATGTGTGTACATGGTAATGAAACGTATGAGTGTTTTGGTTTCAAAGGATCAAAAGTAGTGTGGAGGTCGAAGAAAGTCGCTAGATTTCTTTTTCTTGTCTTTCTTTTATCTTTTATTTTATATCTGTGAATTTGTCGTAATCTGAAAATATTTCAAGCATGCTTTCGATTCATATAAAAGTGTTCAAAGAACCCCACTGTCAAAAGGGGTCTGCTATAACAGCCTGGCTCTGAATGTAGACGTTAAACAACTTGACCTTTACCACTGTCAAAGTCACTGAGGGTGTTCAAGTCGAGATGGTGTGGTTAAACCACGTAGGGTATATAAGTGTGATCTATATATGAAATAAAACTATTGCTATAAAACGAGTTATCAAGGTTATGTTGGCGTGAATATATCGTCATGTTGTTAGGCAAGGCATCAACAATAACGTATTTAAAACACGCAAGCATACAAGTCATCAACAGCCTCATTATATCGCTCTATACGAGTTAAAATTATTAATTTGGGATTTTAAAAAACCTGGGGATATCGGAATATCTGCAGAATGCACCATTTGAACACAATGTTCCCCAATGGACTGAATGCATTTGCCAGAATAATACCTTTATTACCCTTTTACTATTAACCTCTTTGTTTTTGTTGTTGTTACTCTTTTAAGTCTGCTATTTACAAATAGGGCTACATTATTAAAGTTTTGCGTTATTTAATGTTCGGAAGGAGCTGGGGTAAAAGTCATATTTGTATTGATTGTACTTAGACAAAAACATCTCTATTTTGGAATCTTTATTACATTTACTAGAGTAGCTCATGGTGGTTTTGTATGCAAATATATGTCCACACCAAACTCGTCACGAATCCACTAATTGAAGGTCCAGGAACAATATTTGATTGGTAACACATTTCCCACTGAGGGCGAAATAGCTGAAATGGCCACGCCCTTTTTGGGTGGGGTACCACCCCCTCCCCCTGACTATATCTACAGAACAGTTGGACCTACGAGGTAGTCCAACCACTCAAAATGTGCGCAATGTCAGTAATACATTTTCATATCCAAAAGTCAATTGTTTTTAAGATAATTGCCAAAAACCGATTTCAGCATGTTACGTACTACAATTATTCCTAATTATTCTTGTTAATTACTTTATTCCTGAAGAGTAGCAACAATCTACATAAATGTAGTATCATTGGATAGGTACATGTAATAGCTTTAAAACAAATGTAAACACTTTACCCAAGATTCATTATAAAACCATATTTACAACAGACAAGAAACCCTACCCCTCAAATTTCAAGCAGATTTTGACGAAATTTCACTTTTCAATTTCAACCCTTTTGAAGTTTTGGACTATTTCTCAATATATTTAATTTTTTTGGTTAGAACTATCTATCTGGAGTGACATAAATACATATTTTTGAAATATATGTCGTTATTGACCTTTTTAATGACAAAACTAATATATGCCCTTATACTAGAAACCGTAATTTTAGAGGGTGCATTCCTTAGGAAATGGTGTTCACTGTGTTTGAAGTTGATTCTAAAGTACTTTTTCCCCAGGAATCCAATAATACCAACATAATTTAGATAAAGTGTGTCTAACATGACCCTCCAAACACCAAAAGTAGTATCAGGGGTGGGGGAGTGGGGATAGAGGGTCAACATAAAACTCTCACTATCTGAGATATGGGCGATTTTGAAAATTCAAACATTTTTTTATATACATTTAAGGAAAACAAGTTGAATATGATGAATTTTGCAATCCAAGATGGCTGCCATATGCCTCAAAATTCAAAATGGCGGCCAAAGAAGTCGCATGTTAGGCAAAACAATAATTCCTAATTTTTCCTGTTCCTATTGTTCAATTACTTTATTACTGAAGAGTCTTGCAACAATCTGCATAAAAACCCTTTATATTTTTTGTTTCAGGAGGAATTAAAGTTTTTAAGGGTTAAAGTGAAATGTCACTCACAGCCTTTCCTTTTGTTATATCTCTGAATGAATTGTTTCATATTTATAACACTGTTCTACTGTACCAGTCCACCTGTTGGTTGACCAACTGGACAACGGTTTGGTGTCGTGTCTCCCAGCCATTCATGCTCTCAGCGGTTGCGACAGTACCAGCAAGGTGGGTCCAAAGCTGTCTGGCCTGAAATCATCCATGGATCTCTCCCTACTGGAAGGGTTTGGTGTAGAAGAACTGTCACCACAGATAACAAGCAATGCTGAAAAGTTCCTTGTGTCTGGATTAAAGAAGACCGACTGTTTCACTTTCGATGAATATCGATGGGAGTAGTACCACAACCCCAAGAAAGAACTGGTCTTCAACCAGCTTGTGTGCTGTTCATCAACGCTACAAGAACACATAAAGCGAGCATATCTGCAGTGTAAGATGTGGTTGCAAGCCCAAACTCCTGCAATCACCAAACCAGATCCACTCCAGTATGGGTATGAAGCAACGGATGTTGGCATAAAACAAGTGATACTGCCAGTATCGTGCAGGTCTGATGATCTGCCCCCTCCATGCAAATGCCCAACATCATGTATGAGTACCAAAACGTGCACTTGCAAAGAAAGGAACATACAGTGTGTAACGTTTTGTGGCTGCAGTAAAGGCAAGAAGTGTAGAAATCCAAATACTTAAATACTTTTTATATTGACTCCCCTCCCCAGAATCTATTTTGGGGACTGAAGGTCACGTTATGCACACTTTATCAAAATTATGTTGGCAATATTGGATTCCTGGGGGAAAAGTAGTTTAGAATCAACTTCAAACACAATGAACACCATTTCCTAAGGAATGCAATTGGTTGTGACGAGGATATCACAGTCAAGCATATTTTCACAACAGCGCTTGAGGTTTTATTCCTCACCAAACTTTAAACATCTACTAGGGTTCCTGGTGGAAATTCTTTTTTAAAAAGAGATCCGACTATATGAACATTTTAAACTTGCTCTTAAAGTGTTAAAATTTATATTCTTGGTTTTAAATGTATTTTTGGCAAGCTTTTCATGCTATATTTTTAATATCATATCATTAAATTGATAAATGTTTAATCGTCGCAAATGGGTGAAAGATTCTCGTAGCGACGTTGAACTTAATATTCACTCACTCACTCACTCACTCACTAAGGAATGCACCCTCTAAAATGTTCTAGTATAAGGGTATATATTAGTTTTGTCATTAAAAAATTTCAATAACGACATATATTTCAAATATATGTATTTATTGCACTGCAGATAGATATATTATATTGAGAAATAGTCCAAAATGATATAAGGGTTGAAATTGAAAAGTGAAATTTCGTCAAAATCTGCTTGAAATTTGATGGGTAGGGTTTCTTATCTGTTGTAAATATGGTTTTATAATGAATCTTGGGTAA
>JAUTWP010164774.1:0-10843 GCA_033042655.1 Cyathermia naticoides
TCCAATAACCGATGATAAGATAAAAATCAATGTGTTCCAGTGGCGTCGTTAAACAAAACAAACTTTACTTTTTTTCCACTTAAGCAGGTTTGCATATGTATCAAAAACTGAAGTGTTGTCCTGGTTTATATTCCAAACATTAGCTTGTACACTAACGTTTAATACAGTGGACCCAAGTAAAATGTTTGGTTTTCAGAGGTGTCCGATTTTAAGGGGTTAGATTTACACTTAATGGACACATAGGGACCAATTTTTTTATCCTATTTAGAGGGGGTCTGGTTTAGAGGGATTTCACTGTAGCAACTTATTAAAAAATAACATTGTGGTGGGATGTTGTTAAACAAACATTCCTTTCTTTCTTTCCTTTATATTTCCATCCCTACTGTGCTCCAGAACTGGATAAAGGCTGTGGTATATGTTACCCTGTCTGTGATGATGAATATAAAATATCCCTTATTAATAATGAAAATATACATTCTGTCTTGGACCACATACTGACATAGATGACTGAGGTCATAGCTGCAGCCCAAGACAGGCATCTGCGATAATAGCATGTTCTGAATGTAGACACTACGGGCCAAATTTACGAAGCATGTTTTTCTCTTACACGTGTGTAACTACATAAATTTACTATGCTTAAACGCGTGCGTTTAACCAAAATAGGCTTCGTAAATTCAGCCCTACATCTTTTGACTTGACTAATGGAAGAATATAGTGACTCTCCCTTAAAACTTTCAGAATGATCATATGCTTGACATCCAATAGGGAATGATTAAAACACAATCAATGTGCTCTAGTGGTTTTGTTAAATAAAACCAACTTCTTTCCTTTATTTTAAACTGACAATGTTGTAAATGAATGTGCTTGTACTAGTACTGGTAGTGAGTAGATTTGAATGGAATGAATTGATTGTTGTATGTACATGTATGATGTATGTCTGTGCATCTGTATTAGTATAATTCATCAAACTGTTGTTGTATCTCACTCAATCAGTTGAGCAGTCAACAGGTTGTTACATACTCAGTTGACCCATTGTCCAACTGGTTTTTATCTTTGACTTACTAAGCAGTGATTCACAACTGGACGAAATGCCGTGGTATGCATTTTACTGTAGGATGATGCATATAAAATATACATTTCTGCTTGTGGAAAAATGTAGCTGGTTTCCCTTGAAACTCAGAATGACCTTGTGAATCGTTGAGTCAGTAAATGAAACATAATTTACTGTTTCCATATAATTTATGATTCCATATAGGCCTACATGTAATTTGTGTTGTGCTTATCAGTTGCATTAGTAAAACATGTAAGATTGATAGTAGAGGGTGCACCTTTAACATGCTATAAACCATGCATGCAAAGTTTCTTATCAAACTAATCTGAACAGTAATAAATCTTTCTTGAGCAGAGCATGTTTGCTTTCTACCATGTCCAAATGTCAGGACCATTAAATGATTAACTGAAAATAAAGTCTTTATCACTATTGATCAGTACTGGAGTAAACAAAACATTGAAAATTGAATTTCAAGATTTAAATTTAAACTAATTTTATAAATTATAGTGAATAATATTAAACTGAAATAGAAGGTTGATATACTAATTATGAATTAATAATAATTTTACGAAGATGATACACACATATGTTAAAAATAAACGTTTAATCTTACACATGTATGTTTAATTATTACTGCCAATTTTCCTTTTTGTGCTGTGGTATTGTTAATACACCAAATTCTTTAGAGTGTGCATATATATTATGTATAGAATATGTGCATGTATGTGGAGAATGTGTCTCTTTATTGTGTGGCATTTGAATAGTATACGATATAGAGTATGGATATTTGTGTGCATATTATGAGTATGCATACACATGCATGTTATGAGTATGCATACAAATGCATGTTATGAGTATGCATACACATGCTAAGTATGTTTTTGAATATTTATGCAAGTGCATATACCTACTGGCATCTGATCAGGGGCAGCAGGAGCCACCCCACCTTTTGAGATGGAACTATTTTAAATGGTCTGTAAAAAACCCTCATAGTCATAATGAGTCATATAAATATTGAAAATTAAGTGTCAATATTAAACAGTCTGCTAAACACTGCTGTTCCTTTTCATTACAAACGTTGAAATGCCACCAGTGTCATCTGATACCTTAATTTTCACAAACATTCTATGAATGGTGCTAAGCCTCCTCTCCAGGTTAGGAGCCATCCCACTTAAAATGTTCCTTCTGACACCAATGATGCCTGCATGCATGCGTATTGCAACTTGTAAGCATCTTGCTGCACATGCATTGCTGTGTGTATGAAATAAAAATATAAAGCATGCATAAGAGTATGGAGCCTATTTTCCATATGGAAGTTTTCAAGAAGCTCATGTTCACTGTTAGCAGCACTTCTTAAATGAATCTGTGGATTGATCACTTTGCCGGCAAAGACATTGAGACAAGTCTCTGAGTAGCAGAAATTGCCCACAGTTGCAGCTTGTACACAGACACACTTCAGGTATGAAGTATGATGCCATGTTTTATGTCTGAAGACAACATTCATGCTATCAGAATTATCAGAATTATGTTTTAATTCAATGCTTTTGATTGTGTTTGAAATTGTTCTTAATATTTAAGATTTTTCAATTTCATCTGAGAGTAGCCTATGTGGTGGCAGTGGGTTTCCTATAAAAAAAAGAAAAAAGAATTATGTGTATGACATCCAATATGTATCAAGAGCATTTACCCACATTTATCCCCAACCAAGAAGTTGACTATTGGATGTATTTTGACAAAAATGTATTTTAAAGTAAAGTAAAGATTGTTTTGTTTAACGACACCACTGGAGCACATTGATTTTTATCTTATCATCGGCTATTGAACGTCGTTCATATGATCATTTTTTATACATTGCTTTTAGAGGAAACCCCCTTCCACCACATAGGCTACTCTTTTCACTAAACAGCAAGTTATCTTTTATATGCACTTTCCCATAAACACGACTGCACATACCTTTGTTGAACCAGATGTTGAGCACTGGTTGGAACAGAAAATAGCCTAGACTACAAATGGGTCCACTGAGAAGGATCGATCCGATGACCGACCACTTCAAAGGAGGGCACACTACAGACTGAGGTGCATCCCACTTCTCTTTATTTTAAAACAATCCCCTTTATTTTGTTGTTCAGAAGATATTAAAATTTACACAACATGTTCTAGAAACCTTTTTATAATACTACCTTGTTTTGTTCTTTTTATTTGTTTGCTGCTAATACAGGTTTGAATATGCATACATTAAGTACCCTTTGAATTTAACATACTACAGTTCCAAAAATATGTGAATGTCATAATTACAGTGGATTCTGTCTAAACCAGATTCACTTGGGACCAACAAAATATGCTGGTTTAAACAGAGTGCCAGTTTAGACAGATGTTTTCCAGTGTTAAGTGGCTGGACGGGACTGAAATTATGCTGGATTACACAGAAATCTGGATTAGACCGATGCTGGTTTAGACAAAGTCCACTGTATATTGATATAAAATGTACACAAAACCAATGCAATCCAATGAGGCATAAAGCTCAACATAATGTATAGTGTATATGGATTTTTAAAAAAGTAACGTTTCTGACATTCTTTAAAAATCAATATCTGGTGTCATATGTATGAAGAACATTTATCCTCTAACCAGCAGATAGTTTACATGTTGTTTAATATTTTTACTACGCCCAATAGTCAATTTTATTTTTTGTGCTAGGGTGTCGTTAAATAATTCTAATAATAAAAATAATAAGGGAGCAGGATGTAGCTCAGTCGGTTGGATGCCCTCCTTTGAAGCGGTCGGTCGTTGGATTGATCCTTCTCAGTGGACCCATCTGCAATTTGTGCTATTTTCTGTTCCAACTGGTTCATCGAAGGCTGTGGTATGTGCTGTCCTGTCTATGGGAAAGTACATATAAAAGATCCCTTGCTGCTTATCAGAAAGAGTAGCCTATGTGGCGGCAGCAGTTTTTCTCTAAAAGAAATGTGTCAAAAATTACCATATGTATGACATCCAAATCCAATTTAGTCGCTGATAAAATAAAAATCAATGTTCTTTAGTGGCTTCATTAAACAAAACAAACTTTGCCAGGACTTGGCACTTGTAGTTGTAACAGATGCATGCAAGTTGCTGTAAATGTAGGTTTTATTTATTTAGGCTAGTTTGTGTTTACAAATGTTGAATTTTTCTGAAATTATATAAATGAGAAAAAAAGAGTACTAATATGGCACCTGTGTGCCATTTTTTAATAAACTGCAATAAACATGTTCTCCTGAACTAACAAGTTTTAATATGTTGCATGGACAATCCATTCATTGATTTATTCCATGGTCATGTAATAATACAATTACATGTGACATTAAACCACATGTGTGTTTTATAGCATATTTTCATTAAACTGTTGTTGCTAAGGTAACCATATTGGTACTAAAATACATGTACAAATACACAGTATATGCATATATTGCGTGGTTTATTTTCCTGGAGCAATTTTAATTTTGTTCTTTAGTTCTTATTTTAAAATGATAATTAAATAATTTATTATTATAAAATTTATATTACATGTAGTTACAATTCATGTACAAATGTACAGTATAGTAACCATATTGGTCCTTAGAAAAAACAGCAAAAATGCATATACACATTACATGACTTATTGTGCCTTTAGCAATTGTAATTTAGTTCTGTTGAACTTTAAAATCATAATTAAATAGCATTTAAAAAATTTCATTTTAAATTCAGTTATAAAAAAACACCACAAATATCTTATATTGTGTTTTAATGTGGTATTTGTAATCTGAAAAGATTGGTATCAATAAAATACATGCTTCCCACACTTTGAATACACATCGCATACAGCAGGGCTCGAAATTTAAAAGTTGTAGCCCATAGCAATTTTGAAATTTGTTTGGTGTGGGTGACTCATTGACAGGCAATTTTTATTCAACCTACGGCAATGTGATAAAACTTTTGCAACAAATAAAAAATGTCACCAATGTAGCACCTCGCCTACAGCAATTTAAACAAAACCAATGTCAATTGGCACTGTTAAGTTTGAGCCATAATACAGTTCAGTATACAGCCCCACATGGCTCTTAAATATAATTTGTACAAATAATTATATTTCACAAAACTGATAACATGCTTAACAGCTATCATAAATTCATCATAATTATTATTTTATCGGTTTTGTTAAATATAATTGTACCATTTATGAAATATCTATTGTTTTTATGATGCATGGTAGGGCTCGCTGGATTGTTGGCGGGCTCTCAAAATTTGTAAACAGGGAGTCCTTATGACACTTTAATTTTTCAAACCAATATTGCATGATGCAGTAGGTTGTGTGACTTATTGTTAGCCACGTGCAGTCCATACTGAGCACTGAGCTGCTGTTAACAGGCTGCTGCTGCTGAGAACCACAATGGACATCTGGGTGGCTTTGTCTTGTGTGTAGCCCCACTGGGAAACTAACCCGCCCTGATGAGTAATACTGTAAGGGGTAGAGACTGAACAGTCTCTTCATACACTAGTCAGCATCTGGCTTTGTTCTCAGCAGTCTGCGGTCATTGATGAAGTCTGCTTAGTTTTGTATACACTCAAATAAACACTGTGATTTACTGAATGTCTAAACTCTGTTTATTTCTTTGATGAGGGGACACATGTATAAATATTTTTAAAATAAATAGTTGGGGGTTTGCCAACATGAAAAAGAATATTAATCAAGTATGTTTATAAGGATATGGCTTTGTTTACACATACATTATTAAATTAATATGGAATAATATTGAAAACAGGTCAAAGGGCTGTCATTTGACAACAGCTGAGCTTCTTGGCTTTGAGTGTACATGTTGAACAACAATAACATATAGTGAGATGGTAAAATATCAAAGTAATGCTTTAAAAAAAGGTGGAGCGGGATGTAGCTCAGTCCGTATCATGCCTGCCTTTGAATCGGTTGGTTACCAATTACTTTTAAAACAATTTCTTATCACAGTTGAGTGAGCACTATCCACTATGATAAGTTACATATTTTGCTCAATGAGTCAGTCATTTGATATAGGAAATGTCAAGTGCATGTGTGAGTGAGGAAGTAATCCAGCTTGCATTTAAGCTCTGAATCGGATCTCAGTTAGGAAAATCACTAATTATGCTAGGCCCAGTTAAAAACAAATGTATGGTTTACAGTGATAGAAATCAGCAGAAGTGTTCACTTGTACACTAGATAAACTTGTACATTTAGAAATCTACTTGTCCGCCATAACCATTGAGGTACTTTCTACTAAGCAGATTTTCAGTTGTCAGGACAAGCGGATAAGTGCTTATTTTGAATGCTGGGTTTATACTGGGTTAGAAAAAAAGCTCAATTTGTAATTTATCTTTTACATTTTAATACCTTCCTATGAGGATAAAATCTCTTTAATTTCTATTAATTAACTAATTATTAATACTCTTTTTTTAACAGGAATGGCAAATAAATATACAGTATGTGAATGGAATGTACAAGAAAATTATTTAAATGAACTAAACATTTTAGAACTAGAGATTTATATAGTAAATAATATGCACTGTCACACTATCAATATATATTCATGTCCTCATATCATCTAATGTGTTTCAATACAACAAAAAATAAAACAAAGAGAACAACATATGGTGATCTAAAACATACACCCAAAACAGAAGCACGTTGTAACAAAAATCAATTCAATCTCAGTATCTACCAGCCTCAAGTCCCATAGCTTAACCACTGCACCACAGAGGCTGGTTATTTGTCGTTTTTTGGCCTTTGTTTATAAGGAAGTTTTAACATTACCAGATGAGGTGGATGACTAAAATCATAAACTGCGCCTGTGATAGGAATCTGCTATAACACCATGGCTCTGAACGTAGACGTTAAACAATTTTGACTTGACACCAGTTTGCTGGGATGCTGTTCATTTAAATGTTGTATGGTCTTGACTTGCCAGCTTCTCCCGGCCTCACCACTTAGCAGAGCTGCTCTATCAGCTGGCAATCCAACAAGTGATGCTTGCTGTATTAATGGCTCTGATAACAAGCTTTTTAAAATGCTCATCTTTGACATTTGTGCCAGGTCGATTTGCAGCAGAATTATCATAGCATGACCAGTGTAGTGGGATGTAGATCAGTCGGTAGTGTGTTCGCCTTTGAAGGGGTTGGTCATCGGATCGGTCCTCAATGGACTCATCTGCAATTTTGGCTATTTTCCCTTTCAACCAGTGGTCCACAACTGGTTCATTATCAAAGGCTGTCCTGTCTGGGAAAGTGCCTTTAAAGACCCATTGCTTCTTATCGGAAAGAATAGTCTATGTGTCGGCAGCAAATTTTCTATAAAAGAAATTTGTCAAAATGACCATATGATTGAGGTCCAATAGCCGATGATAAGCTAAAAATCAATGTGCTCTAGTGGCACCGTTAAACAAAAAAAACTTTACTTTACTTTGATCATGACCAGCATATTCTGTTCACCAGTCTGACATATTCTCCTTGCTCTCCGATCAATATGACATGGAGCTTGTTTGTTCTGCTCAGTTTAATTGTTTCTGTCTCGAGGACTAATTGTTCATGTCGGGACTAGTTGCTTCTTCTCGTAGACAACTATATGCCATGGGGTATAGTTTAGATTTGATGTAGTCATGTTAGCAATTGGTTCTCGCAGACAGCTATATGCTGTGGGGTATAATTCAGATTTGATGCAGTCATGTTAGCAATTTATAAACAAGATAATTACTGTAATAACAGACTTGACATTATGAGAATCGGTGTTTGAGACATTTGCAAGAGAATCATACATTCTTTAGGCAGGTTTATTGAATAGTAACAAGTCTGTCGCATTTGTTGGTTTGCATTGATTTATTTAATTAATTATTATGATTTGATTTGTATTGTAAGCAGTTTTATGTAATTTCAGTTTTCAAAAGATTTAATTTGTGAATGGTTTTATCAAAAATAGTTCTTCTTGTAAATAGTAAGGTAATTCAGTTTTTAAAACTGTTTTATATTGCAAGTGGTTTTCAGGCCTTGAATTTAATGGAGGCACTGGCGGCAATTGCCACCGATGTTGTATAAATTGCTATACGTGAGGTGCTTCAACGGTGGGAATGTATTTGCCACCGGATGTGCCTAATAATTAGTGCTATTGGTGAGCCTTTTATTGTGTTTATTTGTTGTTTCAGTTAACTTTTAACAAATTCCCATAGACTGAATCCAAATTGCCGTCGGGGATCCTTTCACCGATGGCAAAAAAAAAAAAATTATAATTGCCGTGGGTTACAAATTCTTAAATTCGAGCCCTGGTTTTATGGGAAATATTCCGAAATTGAAACAGTTTTATAAGGATTTGATTTGTGAGTGATTTTAATGAATATATTCCTAAATATAAAATCCGTTTTTAAAGCATGTAGTTTATAAGTAGTTTTATGGAAAGTATTAATAAATTGAAATTCAGTATTCAGAAAATTTTATTTGTGAATAGTTTTAAGAAAAATCTTCCAACATGCAATATTCAAGTGATTTTATGGAAAATTATTTCATAAAACAAAATTCAGTTTGAAAAGATTCAATTTGTGAGTATTGTTCAGTCATTTTTGTTTAATTTCAGTTTTAAGAATCATTACAAATGTAATTTCAATTTTGAAAACATTTTGTTAATTTGGTTTTGAAAAGATTTCATTTGCCATGCGTTTTAAGGAAATTATTTCTACCATTAAATGACAATTCAGTTAAGGAAACAAATTTTTGCCTGCTCATTGAATTTGTTATCAAAGGTGTGTATTTATAGAAAAGATTACCTAACATAAAATGTGTTGGATGAGATATACGGATACTGTAACGGGACTGTAACGTTATAAGGGAGACTGTAAATGTTGTAAGGAAAGTCGGATAAAATCAGTGCAGCTGGAATCCTGATGGATTATTTTCTCTCAGTGGATGCGGCTGCATGGCTTTCTGATCCTAGCTCTACAGTTTAAGAGTTCAAGAGTCTTCATGCATAATGAGTGCAGGGTGGACTTAATACTGGAATTAATACGATCCCTTGGGGAGAGCAGGCCAGCTGTTTACATATTTCACATGCTGTCATGCAACACTTTCAGTGCAGTTCTCAAAACCTGATCCTCAAGTTGGTATTTGTTTCACAGACTCAAATAGCTGATATGCAATTTCTCTATCAGGAAAAGAAAGAGTTCAAATGCACTAAAACCTCTACACTGGATACCAATGGGACAGTTTTCAAAGGTTTCTGGTTCTCAGAGGTTAGATTTACACTAAATGGACACATTGGGACAGAGATGTTTGTCCGGGATTCTGGGATTTTTGACAGATTGCAGTTTGTTGGTGTTCTTATTTAGACAGTCGTCTGTATACGTATGTTGGGGAGATGCTGTACTTGTGTGGACTTGAATTGTGTCATGTGAAATTTTATAATAGATGACAGTAAATTATTTGTGTAACTTTAAGTTTAAGGCATCATATTTATTCTTTTAGAAATAGATTTTTCGGAAAATGGAATTAAAAAAAATATATAATTTCTTTTGAATTGTTTTGACATACAAAAATCATAAACTGGTACCCGGCATCAAGTGCATATCTCAAATTTACACAATCCATTTGAAACAGCATCAGAATCAAAAATAATTATTTTATTTATTAAATAATATTTATTATATAAAACTTGTATTAATTTGAAAAAAATAGCAAAATAAAGTAATCAATTTGTTTCAGTGTATACTGGATGACACAGGACATTGTATGATATGAATGATATCACAGAGATGTTGTGATTGTGTAGTGAATCACAAGCCTCTCCAGTACTTGTAGTCTTCCTACTTAATAACATTACAAACCAGCTAGTGCTCTTCTCAACCTCTCTCAGAACTGTCAGCACTTCATGACCACACTTCATGACCACACTTCATGACCACACTTCATCATTCCGTGAACTGACCAATTGCCAGTGACCTCTGGTCAATACACAATTACGTTAAATGTTTTCTGAAAATTCCATTCTATTGGGTTATTTGATTGGAGATCTTCCAATATTCCTAGAAAGAGTCTTGGGATATTTATTTAATCACTGATTCGTGTAGGTGGATATTTTGTGAAAATCGGCTCTCCTCTGCATTCTTGTTTATTGTTAGCACAAACTTGTGATTTGCTCCGACATCGATGCTGTTCTTTTATTGATTGGTACAAATGACCGTGAAGGGTTCAAGCTTACAGCAGCAGTAGCTTGCATTGTTTGATTCATTCAGTGGACTGTTTAATGCATGCTGAGACAGACAGCTGTATTTGCTAGTCTGTACAAAGCATAATGAATGAAGACAGGATTGTGGAATACTCATGTCATGTATAAGGAGCACTGCACTGTGCAATATTGTGTGTTTGCTGTATAATGAGATGAGACAGAGCCGGGAATACTGTATGTTTGCTATAATGAGACCCAGTCAGGAATACTGTATGTCTTTCTAGCAGGACATCATGGAAGCAGAGGCATTAAGCAAAGTAGTGATGAGGAGGAAGTCCTCAGTCTCTCAGGTTAGTTGTGTTTTGTCTGTTTTATCTTATCTTGTCTACAGCCGTGCCAGACTAGTGATTGTTTAACTACATCTACATTCTCTTCAAGGGCAGTTGAATAACAATAAGAGAGGATTGGTCACAAGTGTTGTAGCCACGTGTATAGTAAAGTTTGTTTTATTTAAAGACGCCACTAGAGCACATTTATTTTGGGTGCCGTCCCTCTTTATGAGGCAAGGGGGATCATGGGGGGGCAGTGAGCAGCATAGGTTAGGG